>JAAKBH010000230.1:0-75129 GCA_019776075.1 Amaranthus palmeri | reverse complement strand
CATCATCATCATCAGCATCATCATCATCATCAAAATCATCTTCATTATCTCATCATCATCATAGTCATCATCATCATCATCATCATCATCATCATCATCATCATCATCATCATCATCATCATCTTCATCATCATCATCATCGTCATCATCATCATCATCATCATCATCATCATCTTCTTCTTCATCTTCATCTTCTTTTCTTTTTCATCATCATCATCATCAAAAATTACCTTCATCATCTTCATCATCATCATAGTCATCATCATTCATCATCATCATCATCATCATCATCATCATCATCATCATCATCTTCATGATCATCATCATCATTATCGTTATCATCATCATCATCAACATTATCATCATCATCATCATCATCATCATCATCTTCATCATCATCGTCGTCGTCGTCGTCATCTTCATCATCATTATCTTCATCATCATCATCATCATCATCATCATCATCATCGCATCATCATCATCAACTTCATCATCATCATCATGATCAACATCAACATCATCATCATCATCATCATCATCATCATTTTCATCATCAACATCATCAATTTGAAATCAATGTGAATGTTTTTTTTTGATAATATATTCTTGTCCAAAACGCACTGGTACTTTGCTGCTTGTTTTGATAATATGTGATGAGAAACGATTCTTTGTTTATGTATCACATGAGCTGATACATGAGCAACAATTCTTTGCTTATTATTAAATGAGCAAACAAGTTCTTGCTATTTTATCAAATGAGCAAACAATTCTTTGCTCATTTATCAAATGAGCAATTATTTTTTGCTCATTTATGAAATGAGCAAAAAATGTTTTGCTCATTTCTCAAATGAGCGACAAAATTTTTTGCTCATTTAACAAATGAGCAACAAAATTTTTTGCTCATTTGATAAATGAGATGGTCTCATATAAGAAATGGTCTCACATAAGGGGGGTGGTCTCATATGATCCCATATATATATATATATATATATATATATATATATATATATATATATATATATATATATATATATATATATCACTAGTGGAAAAAAAGCTATTGGCTGCTGCTTATTGGTTGCGGTTGTTAGGAAAACGCAGCCCATATGAGAAATAAAAAAGCTGGAAAAAAGAAAAGTACTAAGGGGCTGCGGTTTTTTGGCATTGACCGCAGCCCTTAACCCCTTAAATAATTCATCAAAAAAAAAAACTCTAAAGGGGCTGCGGTTTTATGGATGTTCGCAGCCCTTAATTATTCCAAATTAATAAAGAAAATAAAAAAAATTAAAGCAAAGGGGCTGCGGTTTTTATGGATGTCCGCAGCCCTTAATTATTCCAAATTAATAAGGAAAATAAAAAAAAAAAATAAAGCAAAGGGGCTGCGGTTTTAGTGGGTGTCCGCAGCCCTTAGATCTTCATAATTAAAATACCGCCTCCTTCATTCAACCCTAAAAAAAAACTAAAGCCCAACTTATGATCAGCCCATCTAAATAAACCCTAAATACCGCCTCCTTTATTCAACCCTAAAAAAAACGAGTCTTCATTCAACCCTAAATATCGCCTCCTTCACTCTTCTCAACTCCTTCCTCTCTCCTCTCTCTGAAGATCAGTAAAAAAAACGAGTCTCAACTCCTTCTTCTCAACGAAAAAAAAACGCAGATAAATTCCTTCAAAACTTTGAAGATCAGTACTTCAAAACTTTGAAGATCAGGCCGTTTTTGAAGTCTCCTTCTTCCTTGAATTTTTCAGGTTTTTGTTCGATTTTGTCCATTTTCGAAGTATTTCGAGATCGAGATTGAAGATTGAAGATAATTTTCGAAGTACGTCAGATCTGGTAAAGGACGTTTGAAGATTTGAAGATTTATTGTTTGTTTGTTTTTTTTGAAGATTGAAGATCTTCTCTCTAAGATTTGAAGATTTGAAGATTGAAGATAATTTTTTTGATTGTTTGTTTTTTTTATTGTTCGTTTTTTTATTGTATGTTGATGAAGATCTATTGTTTGTTTTTGATTTCGTTTTTGATTTCGTTGCATTTTGTTTTTATTGTTCGTTTTTTTTGAAGATTGAAGATAATCGTTTTTTTATTGTATGTTGATGAAGATTGAGGATAATCGTTTTTTTATTGTTCGTTTTTTTTGAAGATTGAAGATCTTCTCTCTAAGATTTATTGTTTGTTCGTTTTTTATTTCGTTGCATTTTGGATTTCGTTGTATCTTCATGTTCAATTTCAGATTTTGAATTTTTTTTTATTTTCTAAAAGGACTAAAGGGCTGCGGTTTTTTGACCTGTCCGCAGCCCTTTAGTCTTATTTGGGCTGCGTATTTTGACCGCAGCCCTTATCTAATACTAAGGGCTGCTATATATATATCGATATATAGGGAGAAAAGAAGTTCCAGCTGAGAACAAAGCTTTATATGAGAACCATAAGCCCAATATCTCAGTCGTTGGATTAGATTTAATGGCTGAGATTGACGCGGGTATCATAAGGGTATTTTTGTAAATTTGCGTTTGATTTTAAAACCCACGTTCATTTTCAAAACCGACTCTTCTTCTCAATCAGTTTCAAAAACGAGTCTCTCTCATCCTGCTCTCTTCATCTTCCCATTTTCAGCCATTTTTGTTGCTCTTCATCTTCTCACTTCAGGTATTCATCTTTGAGGTCTTCCTTTTCTTCACACGGATTTCAATGATTTCAGCCATTTTTGTTGCTGATTTCAGGTATTCATTTTTACTTGTTTTTCACTAATTTCATCTTCTTCAAGTCTTCATCTTCTTCAAACGGATTGCACGGATTTCATCTTCTTCACACAATTTCATGTATTCATCTTCTCATTTTGTATTTTTATTGATTTTTCGTAGTGAGTTTTCAGGTATTCTTCTTGCTTTTGATTTTGTTTTTTTACAGATTTAACAAAAATTTCACTTGTTGATTTCATTTGTTGATTTCATTTTTACTGATTCCATTTGCTCTGGATTTCACTTACTTTGGATTTCGTTTTTACTGATTTTTTACTAATGATCATTTCATTTGCATTACTGATTACTTTTTGACTGGATTACTGATTACTTCATTTGTTGTTGATGTCATTGATGTCATTACTGATTACTTTTTAATTAAGCTGTATAAACCAAAGTCAGTAATACCTTTTACCCAGTGACCAACACTTTTTGTAAAACAAAGTTAGTAACACCTTTTATGTTGTCAGTAACACCTTTTATGTAGCCAGCAACACTTTTTATACTTAACGTAACATATATAAACTAATACATTTTGGATTTACTAACAAATTTCAGGGCAAAAGTTCAGTTCCATATGCTTTCATCTTTGTCATCTATGGTTTTACTGTGCGATACCTTGAATGACAAGCAAAAATCGGCAGTGAAGGACATTTGATTTAGAGGATTATTGCAGTTATCGATCAACCTAGCTTTAATTTGGGCATTTCTGATATTGATTCAAAACCTACATCTCCACCTGCTCCAAAGCCAATCAGATCTAAACAAGCGAGGAAATAGTGTTCGCCACCTAATATTGATGTGCATTTGTAAAAAACATACTACTAAAGTTTTGATGTGCTTAAGAACTAGTTTGTTAAGATGCCAAATTGAAATTTTTTGGATGTAGTTTTTATGTATTTAATTCTTGAATTGCTTAAAATCATCAAAAAGTTTGTATGAAGTCAGTTACTCTTTTTATGTAGTGAGTAACACTTTTTATGTTGTGAGTAACAACTTTAAGAGATAAAGTAACTCTTTTTCTGTAGTGAGTAACACTTTATATAGTGATTAACATGTTTAACAAAGTCAGTATTAACTCTTTAAATGTAGTGAGTAACTCTTTTTATGTAATGAGTAACACTTTTCATGTTTAATGAAGTCAGTAACTCTTTTGATGTAGTGAGTAACACTTTTTAAGTAGTGAGTAACACTTTTTATATAGTGAGTAACATGTTTAACGATGTTAGTAACTCTTTTGATGTAGTGAATAACACTTTTTATGTAGTGAGTAACACTTTTTATATAATGAATAACATGTTTAACGAATTCATTAACTCTTTTGATATAGTGAGTAACACTTTTTCTGTACTGAATAACATTTTTTTATGTAGTGAGTAACACTTTTTATGTAGTGAGTAACAAGTTTAACGAAGTGAGTAACATGTTACTTTTAATTGTGAGTAACACTTTTTTTGTTGTGAGTAAAAGCTTTAAGGCATAAAGTCTGTTTTGCTTTATTATCTTGAAGTTTTGTAAGAAACATACTAATGAAGATGTTTAACGAAGTCAGTAACTCTTTTGATGTAGTGAGTAACACTTTTTATGTAGTGAGTAACACTTTTTATGTGTTGGAATTTAGAGGTGTATAATGGTCATCGGAAAGTATAATATAATAAATATGTTAATTAATTAAATAATTAATTAGAAATATCTTAAGATTGCAAAGTTACTTATTTTGTGGAAAATGCTTTTCACTGATGGCGAAAAGGCAAAGCAAAGTTTCTGTTTTGGAAAAATCACTTTTCGCGGTCGGGACTTTTGTCACTGGTCGTGAGTTCGCGCTTCTTGAAGATTTTCACTGGTCGCGAGTTTCGCGCTGGTTTTTGTGATGTTCGTTTTATTCAGTTTTGTTAGTAGTAATAATATAACTACTTACGATTAATATAGTTATATTAACCAGATATATGGGATGGATTGATTGAAAGATGACATTAGTTCGTGAATCAATCTTGTGTTTCGTGAAGTAATATGTTGCTTCGTGAAATGGTGTAAGTTATTCTTTAAATATAGAAAGCTTGTGTGTTATTCTCGACACATACAATTTCTTATTTCTTTTCTTCTCTAGCATTTTACATCCAGAACTTGCAATCCTTGTTTCTAACTTTCTTATCTACTTCCATTTAAGTTTCTCTTACATCATTCTAATTTTCATGTGCTCGGAAGTTAGTGTAATTTTTTGTAATTCAGAACATATTTCCGGTTTATTCCCAAGCACCGTTGGGAGGAAATGATGTTTTAGAAAAGAGTATCTCGCCTAGAATTAATATCAAGCTCCAACAAAATCTTCTTGTTACTATGATCGATATCTGGTGATTCCTGATGATCAAGATTGCATTTGGTGTATGCTAAGCAAAAGGTTTGAACTTGTCATTTGTAATTTGATTTTCTACTACACACTTGAAACTTTATTTTATTGTTTATTTATAAAATTAAAGTCACAAATTCTAACATTATATAGTGAGTAACATGTTTAACGAAGTCAGTAACTCTTTTGATGTAGTGAGTAACTCTTTTTATGTAGTGAGTAACACTTTTTATGTTTAACGAAGTCGGTAACTCTTTTTATGTAGTGAGTAACACTTTTCTAGTAGTGAGTATCACTTTTTATGTTGTAACACTTTTTATGTAGTGAGTAACATGTTTAACGAAGTCAGTAACTCTTTTGATGTAGTGAGTAACACTTTTTATGTAGTGATTAACTCTTTTGATGTTGTGAGTAACATATTTAACGAAGTCAGTAACACTTTTTATGTAGTGAGTAACACTTTTTATATATTGAGTAACATGTTTAACGAAGTCAGTAACATGTTAATTTTGATGTAGTAAGTAACACTTTTTATGTTGTGAGTAACAACTTTATGGCATAATAAACATATTACTGAAGTTTTGTTTTATTATCTTGAAGTGATGAAGTCTTCAAGTTATTGAGGTTTGAAGATGTTACTGTTTCTATATATAAACTAACATGTTTAACGAAGTCAGTAACACTTTTTATGTTGTGATTAACAGATTTTGCCCAAAAAGTAACACTATATATGTAGTGAGTAACATTTTGTAATGAGTAACATGTTACAAAAGACTGAAGAAAGTAACATGTTTTATGCAGTGAGTAACAAATTTTAACCAAAAAGTAACATAAAGTCATGAGATTATCTTTATTTATATTACAAAAACCAAAGTAACATGTTTACAACCCAAAGTAACATGTTTACAACACAAAGTAACATGTTTTCAAAAAAAAAACAATGAATTGTTTCCATAAAGTGAAGCTTTTCCATCTACATCTCACAAAATAAAAAGCTTGCTGAAGCTTTTCCATTGGTACGTACTCGTTGCATTTCCATCTACAAAAGTAACATAAGATTAACTTCAAAAAAAAAGTAACAGAAGATTTTATATCTATGGAAACGAAATAAGCAAAGATGAATTTGAAGAAAGAAACTCGAAGGAACCATAATAATACAAGCAGAATTTGAGAAAGAAACTCGAAGGAAGCACGTTCAAATAGCTAAGTAGCAAATTTAGCAAGCAGTTGTTGTTGACATGGGTTTTTTTTTTTTTTTTTTTTGAAAGGAAAGAACGAATTACTAATTGATATAAAAGTAAGACATTATACAAACAACATGGAATGTGCAACCTGCTGCAAACTAAAAAGCAATAATATAAGTTGAATAGAACTGATTCAAAATGACTAAACCCAAAAATAATAAAATCAATATGAATAAAACAAATTAACATCAGCAACCAAATTTAAGTTGAATATCAAGTGAAAATCTCAATAGTCATTAGTTTAACATAGTTTATTAATCGAGTAATGCGTATTTATACTTACCATTATTAAAAATGTAGGTTTTTGAATGTAAATTGTAGGCAACATAAACAACCTCTGCAATGGTGAAGCATAGACATTGAAGAAGCGTAACTGTCAATTATACTTGATAATGGTGAAGATGAATACTTACCATTATTTATACTTCACACAATTTCATGTATTCATCTTCTCATTGTAAATTATACTTGATAATGGTGAAGTAGATACAATATCTCAAATGTCATTTGTAAATGTCAATTGTAAGAAAATGGTGTGAGAAGAAAAAAGCTTGAAGGAAGCTTGATGAAAATGGTGAGATAAGGACGCTTGAAGGAAGATTAAATGAAGAAATAGTGAGAAGATTGAAAACAAAGAAAATGGCGGTCCAAATGAAGAAACAGAGAAAGTGAAAAAGCGATTAAATGTAACAGGGTTCTTATGAAGCAAAATGACGAAAATACCCTTAATGAGGCAAAAAAACGCGGTTCAATCTCAGCCATTGAATCTCATCTAACGGCTCAGATTATGGTTCTTATGGTTCTCATATAAGGTTGGTTCTCACTGGAACTCAACCCTATATATATATATATATATATATATATATATATATATATATATATATATATATATATATATATATATATATATATATATATATATCCTTCTCATTGGATCCCTCCCCTATATATATATATATATATATATATATATATATATATATATATATATATATATATATATATATATATATATATATATATATATAGGGGAGGGATCCAATGAGAAGGATATTGAAAATGAGAAGGGTAAGAAAGATTCTACACCCTTGATTTCACTTACATAAAAAAATCTATGGTCACGATGGAGCCAAAAACACATAATTGTAAAAGTAACTATGTTGCACAGAAAGGTAACTATGACATCAATTTTAAAATGTTCTTTTTTTATAACATAGTATCCTTTTTTTGATACATAGTAACCAAACAATTCAAACAAAAATCCTTCTCATCCTTCTCATTTGATCCTATATATATATATATATATATATATATATATATATATATATATATATATATATATATATATATATATATATATATATATATATATATATATATATATATAGATGTAGGATCAAATGAGAAGGATTTTAAAATGAGAAGGATGAGAAGGATTTTTGATTGATTTTTTCGGTTACTATGTTTCCAAAAATGGATACTATGTTATAAAAAAAGAACATTTTAAAATTAATGTCATAGTTACCTTTATGTGTACATAGTTACTTTACAGTTAAGTGTTTTTTGCTCAATCGTGACCATAGATTTTTTTATGTATGTGAAATCAAGGGTTTAGAATCATTCTTACCCTTCTCATTTTCAATGCCCTTCTCATTGGATCCCTCCCCTATATATATATATATATATATATATATATATATATATATATATATATATATATATATATATATATATATATATATATATATATATATATATATATATATATATAGGATCAAATGAGAAGGGGTCTCAAAATGAGAAGGGTAAGAAGGATTTTCAACCGTCCAAATGAAAGATCAATGGTCAGAAATAAGGCAAGATGATCCATGATGTGCACGCGGTTCATTAGTAATTTCATCCGGTTTTTTAACTTTTAAAGAAAATACTAGTTTATCTCTCAAAGTAGTTTTCTCTCTCTGGGTTGATTTTATGACATTCTCTCTCCCTTCAACATTTTCTCTTTCTGGGTTTATTCTTCAATATTATCTTGATTTTTTTTAATTGTTTTGAGGGTTATTACATATTCTCTCAACCAACATCTTGATTCTTTATATTCAAACTTGTAAGTACTAATTTTTGTTTTCGATTCATTAGTTTAATGTTTTAGGATTTTTTTTCGATCTTTTTTTTATTTTTTTTATTTGTGTTTTTTATTTTGAATTTGGTTTGTTTGTTGAATGCATTTTGATTTTAGATCTTGTTGTTGATATTTTGTCCAATCGTTTTTCGATGTTCATATTTTAGGTTTTTAGTTAGATTTTGATTTCTTTTGTGTTTTAGGGTTTTTGTTTTAAGTTTTGTGGTTGAATTGCAAATTGATTTTATTTTGAGGAGAAAAGATTTCTCAATTCCACCATTTACTCATTCTTGAAGAAGACAATGTTGATCGTGTTAATATAATTGAGGTTTGTGTGTAGATTGCTTGTGTGTTTACGTTTGTTGGTTCAATGATGGTTAATTGATGCAGAGTGTTTTCTAATCCTATTGTTTCTTGCTGATTATGAAGCTATTTTTTTAAAATTGTCAATATTATCTGTCATAGTGACTTTGTTTTCCCTTATAGTGATGTTTCTTTGATTCATAAGCCTATTAGCTCAATTGGTAGAGCACTCTATTCTTCTTTGTATAGAGGATGTAGGTTCAAATCCTACATAGGCTATTATTTGTATTTTGGTGATATTTATTGAACATGTTGATATCATTTTCAAACATAATTGTCTCATTTGTAAAAATAGTAAATCGGTTCTTTTGAATTTGTTTTTTCTAAATTTTATGAGGAGACAGTAACTCATTATTATCATAGTATCTTTTACTAAGAACATAGTAACTTTTTCTAAGTACATAGTAACCATTTTCTCATACATGATTGATCCTAAAAAGTAGAAGCCTATGTAGGAGTTGAACCTACATCCCCTGTGCAAAGTAAGCATAAATAAATAGTGCTCGACCAAATTGAGCTAATAGGCTTATAAATAATACTCCCTCCTATTCATTAGTTTTGTCCACTTTCCTTATTTGGTAAAGTCACTTCACTTGTCCACTTTCTATTTTTGGCAAAACTTTTTACCTAAATACCCCCAACTATCCCAACTTATATTATTTAATAATACCCCACCTACCACCTTTTCAATTATTATAATCACTTAAAATACCCCACTATCACCTTTTCAATTATTATAATCACTTAAAATACCCCACTACCACCTTTTCAATTATTATAATCACTTAAAATACCACACTATCATTTTTTCTTAAAATCCGATCTAAACCCAAAGTGGACAAAACTAAAGAATAGGAGGGAGTAATACACAAACAATTTCTAAAAGGTTTGAGTAAGCAATGCAAACTAAAATTTAATCCAAAATTAACTTTTGCAACAAAGTTTTTCCAAAATAGTATCTTTGCTGCAAAATTTTGGGAGTTTGCTGCAAACTTTTGCAAACTAAATAATACTCCCTCCGTTCCTATTTGATCTTCCTATTTGGGTTTTTCACAAAGATTAAGAAAAATGGAATCTTTGGTAGTAGTGGGTATTATTTTAATTATATAGTAGTGTGAAGTAATGATTGTATTGAAATTATTAGAGAAAAAATAATTAAATAGTAGTGTGAAGTAATGATTGTATTGGAAGTATGAGAAAGAAAATAATTAAATAATAGTGTGAAGTAAGAAAAATGGGGTTTTAAGGGGTAAAAGTGAGATGAAAACTTTCCTAAAATAGAAAGTATTCTAAAGTGGAAGAACTTTTGAAACTGCCCGTTATAGTAAGGTGGAAGAACATAAAGGAACGGAGGGAGTAATACACAAAGTAATTTTGGAATTCACAAAATTTTGCAGCAAAGATATTATTTAAAACTCACAAAACGAGTAAGCAAGACAGTAACTTTGCATAGTCATAGTAACCTTTAATCATAACATAGTATCATTTTCTAAGAATATAGTAGCATTAAATTTTGCAGCAAAGATTTTTCAAAATTATAAAAAAGAAGACAGTAACTATGCATAGTCACAACCTTTGCTCATAACATAGTATCGTTTTTTTTGAAGAAAATAATAGCATTACCTTCTGAGAATTCTTTTTCATTGTTGAAATTTTTTGGTGAATCATCCATTTTAAGCATTTGTTCTAAATCTAAATCTGAGTCTGTAAATCAAAATCAATAAAGAAAGAGCTAAAGTGAAAAAAAAATCTGAATCTGAGTTTTGAAGATACATAAAACATAAAATGTAAATCTTTAATTACTAACCTTAATTCAAGTAAAGATGAAGAATTAAATTAAAATAAGAATCTGTAAATTGAAATCAACAAAGAAAACAAAAAGGAAAGTCTGAATCTGAATTTGAAGATACATAAACCCTAAAATGTAAATCTTTAATTAGCATACCTTAATTCAAGTGAAGATGAAGAGTCAACTCAAAATTTGGAACCAACAAAGAAAACGAGAATGAAAATCAACAAAGAATCTGAGTGCAAGAACAGCAAGAGCAAAGAGAGGTGGAGAAAGTGAGGAGCGAAGAAAGGAGTGCGCGAAACAGGAAGGGTAATGAACCGGTTTTTTTTTGCTTTTTTTAAAACCATTAGATGTTACTTAGATCAACGATGGATAATCCTTCTCACCCTTCTCATTTTCACACCCCTTCTCATTGGATCCCTCCCCTATATATATATATATATATATATATATATATATATATATATATATATATATATATATATATATATATATATTATTTTTAGTGAATATCGAGTAAATATAAGTTTATTATTAACAGCTCTCATAGATTAAATATGAAATAAATACTCTCTCAGTTCCATTTGACTAGTCACGGATTTTAAGGTAGTAGTGGGGTCCATTTAAAAGGTGGTAGTTGGGTATTTTAATTGATTAAATTAATTGTAAAGGTGGTAGTGCGTGGAGTATTGGGAATTGGAAAAGCGGGGGTATTTACGTAAAAAAGGGATAGCCAAAAAAGAAAATGGAACAAGTAGTATGAAATTGCTAAAAATAAAATAGGACAAGTAAACTAGAACAGAGGGAGTATTTTTTTATATTGATTTCTGTGTAATTGGATGACTCATATTCTAGACTTAAGAGAAAACTCAAGGCAGTTGAAGATATGGATCACTTATGTTGTGACTTGAATGACAAGCTATGTCTTAATGAAAATGACCATGCTGTTTCATGAGACTACAAGTCTATTCCACAATATTTTATGTATTTCTAGAACCACTTTTAGTAATATTTTTGTTGCGTTTTATTTAGTTTATTATCTAAATTTGTCTAACTTTTTTGATTTTTTAGTTTTATTACTTCTCTCATCTAAACTTAATTATTTTTGTAATTATATTTTGGTAAAGTAGTAAAATATACGATTTCACTTTATATCACGGTACCTTAGCTAAACTTATATTGTTTTTAATAGAAGCAAGTCCTAAAAAAAATATGTAAAGCCTTACAAAAGGATGCATGGAATTTAATTAGTAACCCACTTATTCTACACAATATAGTCACTATTAAAAAGAACTCAAAAAGACAAAAAAGACTTTGGTGTGGCGGATTTAGTTGACTTGTTTAATCAATTAATAGAGTTGGTAATTTGTCAGTTGTATAGGAGATGTTTGTTTAAAAATACTTTCTTCATTTCATAATATTTGTAATGTTTGACTTTTCATGTAGTTTATCCCTAATATCACTAATTACTACGTATAATAAAAATTCTAAAAATTTGACTTTTCAAGTATTTTGTCGTCATCAACATCATCATACCCAGTGTGTCCCGCTCATAGATAAACTATGGTCAGGGTCTGGAGAGGGAAGATAGACGGCAACTCATACTCATGTAGGAGAGTACAGTCAGAGAAAGGTACTTGCAATTATATGAAAGCCTGCAGTAACACACCCACGTTAACGATGCATAGTAATCGACTACTATTCTACTAAAGATACATAATAAAAAGAATATCTTCTATAACTATTACTAAAACAAAACACTGCTTACATCATCCCTTTTTAAAATCGCTTACGTGTCACCTCCTCATTGAAAATTTTCCCTCCAAAATGCAATGATGATGTCATTGTTATTATGATTATCTTTGACTTCACTATTTTCGATTATATTTCATTTATTTCAGTTACAAATTCTTTTCAATTTTATTATTAAAGGAATTATTTTTGTTAGCAAATATTAGTATGTTATTTTTATTAAAAAACTTATAATTTCGTATTTTATATTTCATGTACAAACCATTTTCTCTTTTATTAAAAATAAAAAAAAGTACAAATATAATTATATTATATGTATAATTACTTTTTTTTTATCTTTTGTTGTTATTCTTTTTGTCGTGAATTAAACTTTCACAACCACCTATGCGCATTATGCAAAATATGATACAATATATTTACGTAATGTAAATTTTATTTCTTAAAATTTTAATTTCTTAATATATATAAATATATTAGAAAATTTGATCAAGCCGTGCATCGTACGGGCACTATCTAGTGTACCAATAAATAAAACAACTGAGTGTTATTTTGTGAAAAAAATTTAAAAATTTACTACTACTCGCCTTTTACCATAAATAATGCTTACCATGTATAATATCCCTAAAGCCTAAAATTAAATCACCTATAAAAAAATTTCATGAAGAATTGATTGGATTATAACAGTAAAATTTGACAGCTGGTTTAACAAGACCAATTTTCCAAATGTATGTTTATTGTGTAATGCGTTAATGTGAAATGTGAATAGGCCCACAAAATTCATAGTTACGACTTGACGCCGCACCGCGTATACACATATTCCACACTCTTAAGATTCCACTTCTTTTCTTTTTTTCCTTTATTTTAGGCGACAAGCCGGTTGCCGCCTGTGATTTAAGTATCTGTTTCTTACCGTGATTTCTAAGAAACTTCTACTCCTACATTTCTTCACGTAGTTCCTCCGTTACATAATACTTGCTACATTTCACTTTTTTACGCAATTTAATGTACAATTTTGATCGTTAATATTTTAAACTACACTTATCTAAAAATTATAAAAATTTAATATTATGAAAGTATGCGATTAGACGATTCAAACAAGATTCCACTTGACTATATTTTTACTTACAAATTAGTCGCAATATGTAAAATAAGCTTGAACGATGAATAGTGCACAAAATCGAAATATAACAAGTATTTCGGAACGGAGGAAGTACATGCTCCATTTCAAATTCGTTGTAATATTCAAAAGAATAAAAGTTGGATTGATATTTTACTACTACCTCAGTTTCTTTTCAAACATTCTATTTGATTTTTGGACGTTATTAATCATTCTCTTTTAATTTGTATTTTATTTTTAATTTATAAATTAAAACATAGTCAAATGAAAACTTGTTTGATTCGTCTCAACATATAAGATTTATTAGTACCTAGTTTTATTAGTGTGTTGGAAAACGTATCCAAATCAAATGGGAAGTTTGAAAAGAAACGGATGAAGTATTTTTGATTTATAACAATTAAATTTTAACTTAAATAACTATTATCTCTCAATTATACTCCCTCCGAACCAATTTAGTTGTCCCATTTGGTTTTTTAGACTATTCATCAATCTCGTTTCATTTGTATTTTATTTTTAATACATAAGTTAAAACATAGTCATGTGAGATCTTGTTTGATTCGTCTCAATGTAAGGATTATTCTCATCAACTTTTCATAATTTATATTTTAATTAGAGATATTAAGAGTCAAAATGTTACCCTCGACAAGTGTGCTCAAGTAAATGAGACAACTATATTGGTTCGGCGGGAGTAAGATTTTTAAATGTAATGTTGCCTGGATATACTTCCGAGGAAGACCCATATTACTAAATAGCAGTACTCCCTGCGTTTTTTTTATTGTCCACTTTTCTTATTTGGTCATTTCACCCAAATTGTCCACTTTCTATTTTTAGCAAATATTTTTTACCTAAATACCCTATGTTCACACAAGTAAAGACCATAATACCCCAACTTATATTATTAAAAATACCTCAATTATCACCTTTAAAATTATTATAATCATTTAAATAGCCTAACTACCACCTTTACAATTATTAGTCATTTGAAATATCCCAACTATCACTTTATTAATATGCGTGTCCAATCTAAAGTGGACAATAAAAAAGAACTGGAGGGAGTAAGTATTTCAAAGTGTGAACCTTATCAAATACTCCCTCCTATTCATAGAGATCGAGACATTTGAGTTTTGCACCAAAACCAAAAAGGGGTGGGGGACCACTTAAAAGTGAGTGGAAAACTCTCTTTTTGGATAAGGGGTATTAATATTTATGTGTTATTGTGTTGTTGTCGTAAGGGTAAATGGGTAAAAAAAAATGACAAAAATAGAAATGAGATATTTTCAGTGAATTGACCCAATAAAGAAATATCTTATTCTCTGTGGATAGGAGAGAATATGTATGAAAGTCAACACCTATTAATCGTAGGTTTGTGGGCACGAGCGGCCCATAAGTACCTTGTGGGTGTATTCACATGATTAAGCCTACGGGATAATTGTGTGACAATCACGACATTACTTTTTTTTTTGAATAATATACATGATTCATTAATAAAGAGTCGTATGACATTTACATTAGAGATAAAAATTAGCAAGTATATAACAACTAAAACCAAATATACAAAAATAACAAAACTACGATCATTGTGTATGAAATCTGACAATTTTAAATATCCTCTTTCATATCGCTGTTCAAAAATAATCACGGCATTACTTGTAATATCAGCTATGGTTCACAAAGTTTAACTACGTATATAAAATAGGATAAATGGAGATTAATAATCCCAACTTTGCGTGATCCGCTCAAAACAATCCCAACTTTCGATTATTTTCTAATATACCTAACTTTGCCACTTTGTTGCTCAGAACATACCCTTTAATATGGTAACCGGTTATAACAGGTAAATCACCTTTTTTATCATGGAAATAAGAAGGATAATGGAGATTAATAATCCCAACTTTGCGTGATCCGCTCAAAACAATCCCAACTTTCGCATATTTTCTGTTATAACCGGTTACCATATTAAAGGGTATGTCCTGAGCAACAAAGTGGCAAAGTTAGGTATATTAGAAAATAATCGAAAGTTGGGATTGTTTTGAGCGGATCACGCAAAGTTGGGATTATTAATCACCATTTATCCTATAAAATAAAGAATAAAAAGAAAAAAATTTATCAATAACAGCAATAATAAAAGAGGAACTAGCCGTCCCAAAATGATAGGAGCATAGAAACAATAAAGTTTCTCTGTTGCAAAGCTTGGCCTACCATGCACATAAAGCCTAAAGCACATATTTTCTCGCTTTTCAAGTTTTTAGTTAGCAGTTAGCACTAGAGCCTAGAGCTGTTAAATGGGCGGGTCAACCCAATAAATTAAGTGTCGGGTCAAATTTTAACAAGTTATTGGAGGGTCGAATTAATAATGGGACGGGTCATTAACGGACCTTGTGTGTAAAAGGTCGGGCCAGACCGGGTCGGATAATTATAAGACTTAATTATGAAAAATAAATTGCCAGTTTTTTTTATATTTTTAAATGACGTTATTATATACATAAGTGAATCGACCCAACGAATCATAAAATATAATAAAAATTATTTTATAAACTTTTAAAAAACAGGTCAAAGTGGGTCGGATTTAAACGGACTTTGACTCACCCCTCCCCGTTTAACATTTGACATGAACCATCCCGACCTGGTCCATTTAAATTTTCACCCGACCTGATCCGACCCGTTGAATATCTCTAATTAGCACGACTCGAATGTTCTCAAAAAAAAAATACTATCTATTTTGTTTGGTAGTGGTGAAAATTTTAATATTATCTTTAATTTAAAGAGTAAATGCGTCTTTAGCGTAAAATAATAAAAAAAAACCCAAAAAAATATAGTCCAAGTAAAAAAATGAAAGAAATGAAGTACAAATTAAAAGCAAATTGATAAATAAATACAATAATAAAAGGAGTTGTATATATGAAGTCGCTATGGTCACAGTTTTGGACAGTTGGACTAGGGATAATTACTTTTACAATATATAAAAATAAAAATAAAAAAATATATTCCTTTTGCTTAGGGCTAAGGGTTTGAGAATGTGTACATATGAGTAAGGGAAAAAAATTAAAAACAATTATCAAGCTTTTTGACAATGACTATAGCATTAGTTAATTAATGGTGGTTTCAGAAATTTTTTCTAAGATTTCGGTATATATTGAATCAAATAAGAATATAAGAAATAATTTTACTATTGGCCTAAATTTGATACATGATTTTTAAAAAAGTATTCCAATCCTTTCATGTTCAAACGTCAAAAATCCGATAATTCTTGACAGACATACATTAGTGCTGGTTTACTCTCTACCCCAGCCATTTAATTTAAATTCAGTAGATTTGACACGTAGATTAAGAAAATAGATATAAGATCTAAAATAATGAAATATTAAAAAATGATAAAGAGAATATAGTATAAAATGTACTTTAAGTTGAAAAAAATAAATTAAATGAAAAAAGCAGCATTGTTAGGAGAAAAAGGTAGGATGAAATTTATTCGGGGGCGAACTAAATATTGAGAAATTTTTACGTCGGAGTATACTATAATATATCATGAGGCCTCAACTATCAACTTAAACTTTAGGTTGATTTGGTTCTTTGACATTGTATCAGAGCCAAAGTGACAAGAGGTGACAGGTTCGAATCTCAACCATGCACCCCTCATTTAAAGTGGAATATTTAATTAGCGCCATGTATGAGGAGGGCATGTGCTGCATCCAGACTTCTAGCTCTAAGGGCTCTCGTGTGAGGGGGCATGTTAGAGTATATAACATATCCTAAGGCCTCAACTATCAGCTTAAATTTTTAGTTGAGTTGGTTCTTTGACATTTTATAAAAAACATGTGCAATTTTAAAAATTTGATAATTTTCTAATAATTTTGTATTATTAAACACCTAACTATAATATTAATGCTTTTAAATTTTCAAGGCTCTGTCCGATCGATCATATTTAACATATGCTAGAATCTCCAATAAGTTTAGTTGAGTATTAGTGGGTGAAGAAACTTCCGGGAAGTAATTTGAAGAAAACCTTGACTTGTAAGCTGGAATGGTAGTTCAACCCCAGCCAAGATGTTTGAAACATGCATGATATTACTCACATTACATACCTTTAACTTTAAGGGCCGGAATTAGTAAACCAGGGTCAGCTATAACAATATTAGTTTCAGTCATGCTATCCTCATCACCAACTAACATGACATTTTCTAGTTTTTTTTTTTTTTTTAATACCTGATTCATTAATAAAGAGTCATACGATATCTACATCTTTTAGTTTGTATTTAGTCTATTAACATTCTTTATTTTCTTCTTTTATGTACTTTATCCAATGTAGTTATTCAATTTTTAATATCTCTAATTGTCTATAATAAAAAATTATGGAAAGTTGATATGAAAAATTCTTGCATTGAGACGAATCAAACAAGTTCCCACTTGACTATGTTTTAACTTATAGATAAATATCAAAATATAAATCAAGAGTCAGGAATGAATATTGTCCAAAAAGCAAATGTGACACTTGTGGTGAATAGAAGGGAGTATTATTTAAATTTATAATTATTAAATTTTAATATCAAAATTAGGTATCATCATCGTCATATTCAATGTATCCCGCATATAGAAAACTATGAGCATAGTACGGTAAAACTAGGCATTATAGTCATGAATATAATCATATTTTTTATGCTCCTATTATTTTTTATGCATATATTACTGACAATTTATGATCAAATTATATTTGTAAATAATGTATAAAATTTATGGATGTCATACATGTCGAATATGTACAGTATAATTCCAATAAAAAATAAAGTAAGTTTCGTATGAAAAATTAAATTAGTCGTCCACGTAAATTATTGTACACATTGCCTAATATTCTTTCCTTTTCTACCAAAATCATTTACACTCTTTTAATGTTATAAAAGGTGCACAATTACTAGACATTTACTCAAAAACAAGATTTTAACTTTGTTACTATAAAAGTACTCAAATTATTTAAAAATAAGGCAGTTATCAAAACCCAATAGACTTGTTTCACTTTTTTTTGTTTTGAGAACATAGACTTGTTTCACTTAAAGTGATATTAATTATTTTTTTTTAAAATTCGCCACTGATAAAGTAAAACAAATAAGAAAATGGAGATCATTGCACACAATTATTTCACTTAATTAGAGTTTGCTACTTTTGTTATTGTTTAAATACTCTAAAAATATTAAATATGTGGATGAAAATTAATAAAATAATATAAGATAAATGTTAATTATCATAAATCAAAAAGGGTTCGGACATAGTGAGTAATGTGTAAGATGATAAGGATAGCTAGAGGGATATCAAGGTATTTCTAGCTTTTTATTGCGAGGTTTCCTCAATTCAATGGCACCAACCAATTAAAATAATACTTTGTAAGATTTTGACATTTTAGAAGTATAATCAACTAGTATAAATATATATTCAGATTACAAAATAAGTAATTCATTTGTTTAAAGCTGATTAAAATATTATCTAAAAATTATTAAATTCGCAAATTTATAAATATTACAAATTAAATTACAACAAAACTAATTAATTGTAATCTAAACCCATATACCTAATCCATAAATTATAAACAGTTGTTCTTGAATGAGATGGCTTTAGAATGAGACCGTTACTTTGGACCGGTCCAATTTGTGTGTGTAATAACCTGGACATTTTTTGGCATTTTTCATTTTTGACCTTAAAGGTATCAAGTTTAATTTAACCTCTAATTTTCAGTGAAGGTCAAAATTGATAAATGCCCAGATTATTAAAATGTTTGTTACACGCGCGAATTGGCATGCCCAAATTGACAATCTCATAATGAGACCGTCACATCTAACTTTTTGTTAATTATAAAATCAGATACAAGGGCAGAACAAAAATTTACATATTCTATGAAGGCTCTGTGCAATTTTATAAATTATGCTTTTTTTTCTAACAATTTTGACATCTATAAATACCTAACATATACTAAATAATTAAATATTTAGGCCTCTAATTTTTCGGAGTTCTATACAATCAAACATATTGAACATGCTCAAAATCTCCTATTTTTAAATATTACTCCCTCCGGTCCAGTTTAGATGTCCCATTTGACTTTTGGCACTATTCACTCATCACTCTTAATTTGTATTTTACTCTTAATCTATAAGTTAAAACATAGTCATGTGGAATCTTGTTTGATTCGTCTCAATACAAGGATTATTAATATCAATTTTTTATAATTTTTGATTAAGTATAATTAGAGATATTAAGGGTTAAAATGTTGCCTCGGCATGTGTGAAAATCAAATGGGACATCTAAACTGGAACGGAGGGAGTAAAACTTATCTGAAAATATGTTAACAAGGTTAAGAAAAGTTGGAAGAATATATGTAGTAGTTTCGCAAAAAGACTTGACAATCGAAGTACGCGCTTAGCTTCAACGTGGGGGACTTACCAACTTCGCGGCAGTCGCACTAGTGTGAACATTAACCAAATCTAGAAATCCTTTTTTATTTTTTCACATGACACAAATAATACGACTATTTCCCGATTGGCATGCCGCTGATGACTCCATTTTATGATTGGTCTTCCAATGCCACCTGATTTTATTTTTTTCAATTAAGTAAAAATAAAAATATATTAGCAAAGGCCTTATGTAATCAATTTTTCTACATTTACATTTCTTACTCTACTAGAATAGTGGTGTTCTAGATCTACTCATTCTAGTAATACCTTATCACTAATGACGTCTACATTATGCAATATCTTCTTATTCAACTAAACATTATTTATTATATATATTTGATTTTTATGCAATTTAATATATTATTTTAATTATTTATATATTTAAATATGTATATCTGAAAATTATAAAAAATATTATTAGTTATGTCATGTTTAGAGTTATTTAAAAATAAATATTATTTATTATTTATTTCAATGATAAAGTAATGGATATAGATACTCATCATCCATCTATTTAATTTATACATACATTAATATTTTCAATTGATTAAATTTTAAATTTAAAAAAATTTTTAAATAAAAGTCTCAGCAGTTATATCTAATCATAAAAATTTCAAATAACACTTTTTAAATTAGTGTAAATGAATATCTTAAATTGATAAATTCATATATTTATATATCATTCAAATTAATCTTATAGATACTAAGTGAAATGACCATAAAAATTAATAAAAAATTAAAATTAAAGTGAACTGACCCAAAATAAAAATAAAAAATCCTTGGCATTAGATCTGATCATTGATGTGTTGCCTGTCAGGTCCGATCGAAAAATAAATGGGCTTGAATAATATTTTTAAAAATTGTTCATAATATGGGTGAGCAAACTTGGAATGAAAGAGTATTACTAATAACGTAAAAAAAAAAATTCAATAAAATAAATATTTTAAATCAGCAATAAGGTAAGATTACACCATAAAATTAAATTTAATTTCACAAAGTATTTTAATGTTTCAGTATGTAATGCAAATTCAAAAGAAATTAGGCAATAAAAAAATTTTACTATCCCTAAATATGATGTGTAATGACTAGGCAATAACAATAATATGTTAAGAAAATCTTTTCATATATATACATCTAAATTCTAAAGATACATCTAAATTATTTATTTTTATTATTTACTATTTTATTATATCATTTTCCAACTCAATCAACCTTTTCACTCATTTTTACATAAAAAAACCCTAATGTAATAATTAAAAGGTAAAAATTAAAATATACTTTATGTCTAAATTAGCGAGCAAACACTCTAACTTTTCACATTATTTAATTATTTTTTCATAACACAAACAAAACCCTCCACTAGACTCAAAACTTCAAGTCAAACACGTAAATTAGCGAGCAAAGTAGGAAAGTAGGTATCTCTCTCAGCCGCAATCTTATAAATACTCCTAGCTGTAACCCCCAGCATAAACATTCACAATTTCGTACTCATTCCAATCAACCTTCTCTCTCTAAAACACTCAACTTTTCAATTATTTAAATTTTCTTCATTCTTTCTCTCTCTAAGAAAACCTAAAACGTGATGAACACTCAAACTGCCACCATAGCTAAATTTCCGGCAATTAGAGGAGCCGCTGGAGAAATCGAGACTTTTGCGATGGCTAATTGTCTTATGTTGCTTTCTTCTCAACAAAATTCCGCCATTAATTCTTCCGCCATGGCTGATAATGAAGTCGGTCGTATGTTCTCTTGCAAGACTTGTGGTAAGAAGTTTTCATCCTTTCAAGCTCTCGGCGGTCATCGTGCGAGTCATAAGAAGATAAAACCGGCGAATTCCGGTGAAGTTTCCGGTGAATTGAATATTCCGACGAAACCTAAAGTTCATGCGTGTTCGATTTGTGGTGTTGAGTTTCCGATCGGTCAAGCTCTTGGAGGTCATATGAGGCGTCACAGAGGATTACTCTCCGGTGGAGATGGTGGATCCGCGGTGGTGAGCGATGTGACGTCTGATGGAAGTTTCCAGAATAGTGAGGGTAGTCATATTGTTGATAATAAAAAGAGGAAGTTAAACGACGTCGTTGTGGAAGTTCCGATTTTAAAGAAAGCGACTAGCTGTAAAAGAGTTTGTTTGGATTTGAGTTTGAGTTTATGGAATAAAGAAGAAGAGCATGGTGATCATAGCGAGGTTGAAGAAGGTATTATTGTTGATCAAGATGAAGAAGATTTTTTGAAGCTGAAATTATGAATATACGATGAGTAATTGATAATACTGACTGATTTACGATTGTGATTAATTGTTCTTTGATTTGTTGAATCATTCTCATGTATAGAAATCCCGTAGCTATTAATATTTTATTGAATTTTTTAATTAGGAGGGTATATTTTGATTAGTAAGATAAGTTAATTAGCATGGAATATTGATGTTCAGACGGTACGCGGTAGATTTTGCTATTGATTTTGATTTCGAATAGGAAATATATATATTTGGTGGGATATTTATTTGTTTTATGAGGAGGATGGATTAATTTCTAAGATATGAATATATACGAGTATATATATAATATACATATGTTTCTTGATTTTTTTTCGGAATATTCTTTAATCCTGTTGATGTATTATTTAATTTCTTCTATGGAGCTACCCTTCCGATAGTGTCTCTCGGTGAGACGAATTTAAAATAACAATTACATATGTTAATAATTTGTAAAATTAGACTATTTATTTCATATATAAGTGCGCATTTTACGGCCTTTCAACAAAAAAAATGCGCATTTTACAGAGAAATTTTCTGATATAAGAATTTGATCTCTCCTATATATTATACATAATACACAAAATAAGCAAAAATCCTAAATAGGCTTAATGTTAGATTAGTTAAGATGTGGCCCAAATACATAATATCTAAAACTCCTTAAAGTTGGAGTATAGAGATTTCAAATGATCAATTTAAGAAAAAAAACTGAACTTTTTTTTTTTGAGAACCAAAAAAAAAAAAAAAAAAACTGAAGCATGGCTTCGAACCGTAGCCGTAATTGGCTTCGGCATGGCTTCTGCCACATACCATCGCCATTATTGGCTTCGGCACATACCGAAGCCTTTCCGAAGCCATGCAATGGCTACGCTCACACTCCGAAGCCATACCGAAGCCACAAAATTTGAGTTGCAGATATAAATTTTAATTAAAAGGGCTTCGGAATGGCTTTGGTAGTTTACCGAAGCCATTTGTGTTGCACTATTTTCGAAACATTTTGTGCAGTGACCTTTCAGTTTCAGCCGATTTCTTTCCCTCTTCATTTATTTTTTCTGTCCTTCTTCCTAATGGGCTTCACCCGTTTTCTTTCCCTCTTCATTTAGTTTTTGCAGTTGGTATGTCATTTCACCCGTTTTCTTTCCCTCTTCATTTAGTGACCTTTCTTCCTGTTTCCTTTGCAGTTGCTCACCTAATTTTCCCCCTTTCAAGCTTTCTTAGGGTTAGAGTAGGGCGCCGTTTTTTCTCCCCAAAATCTTCAATTTTACTCTTATCTTCTTTCTCATCTTAAAATTTTCCCTTCTCTTTAGTCTTCTTCGGCTGTCTTCCTTCTCTTCAGGTATGTTCATTGTTTTTGCTCGTTTTATATTTTTAAATCTTCGTTCTTGACTATCTTTGTTCTTGATTTCGTTTTTTTTTTTACTGTATTTGATTTCGTTTTTTTAGGTAGTTTTGAATCTTTGTTCTAGTTTGATACTGTGTTTGTTCTTGTGTATGATTTCGTTTTCATTTTGAACTGTTAATTTAGTTTTTGATTTCTTTCATTTTGTGCTAGTTTTTGATTTCGTTTTTAGTTCTTAATTTTTTCCAGTTTGTTCTTGTTTAGATTTCATTTTTTGTTGGTATCATATTTGATTTAGTTTTGATTTCTTTTTGTTTGTTATTGTTTTATATTTTGTTTTTTTTATGTTGGTTTCTTTTAGATTTATTTCAGTTTGTTTTTTAAAAAAAAATAATTTTCTATCATTGTTCTTGTTTTGTGACATACTATATTATTTTGTAGGCATGGCGACCAACTATTATCATTGATGAGACCACTATTTCGACGGAATAATGAGCAGTGGAAGACCTTTCTTGTAATTATAATAGCACAAGCCCGATTGTAATTGAAAATTTTGGGACTTTAAAGTTAAATTTAGTTATTTTATAACTTTTGTAATGTATTTATGAATATTTTCATTATTTATATATTTAGTTTAAAAACCAAAAAATTTAATTAGTTAATTTTATTTTTTGTCGTATATATCTTATTTATTATTTTGTTTTATTGGTTTTATTTTTTATTTATTGTTATTTTAAGTAAAATAAAACTTAAAATCTAAATTCAAGACTCCCATAAAGAAATTAAAATTATAAAATCTTAATTTTTACTAATTAATATTAAAATTTTATTAATAAATAAAATAATAAATGATAATAAAATATTTCTAATAAATAATAATAATTGTGCATAAAGCTGGACAACAAAATGGCGTTAGAATGACATACAGAAGCCAAAAATGGCTTCGGAAGGGCTTCTGCAAACCAAATGGCTTCGCCATATTTGGCTTCGCCATATTTGGCTTCGGTGCTGTACCGTCGCCCTACCGAAGCCAAAAGCCTTATGGCTTCGACGTGGCTTCGCTTCTCTGCCGAAGCCATTGTGTTATTTTTTTGTAGTGACTATTTAATTTCTTCTATGGAGCTACCCTTCCGATAGTGTCTCTCGGTAAGACGAATTTAAAATAACAATTACATATGCTAATAATTTGTAAAATTAGACTATTTATTTCATATATAAGTGCGCATTTTACAGCCTTTCAACAAAAAAAATGCGCATTTTACAGAGAAATAATCTGATATAAGAATTTGATCTCTCCTATATATTATACATAATACACGAAATAAGCAAAAATCCTAAATAGGCTTAATGTTAGATTAGTTAAGATGTGGCCCAAATACATAATATCTAAAACTCCTTAAAGTTGGAGTATAGAGATTTCAAATGATCAATTTAAGAAAAAAAACTGAACTTTTTTTTTTTGAGAACCAAAAAAAAAAAAAAAAACTGAAGCATACAATCAAAATATCTAATGAGCACTCGTGGTCGCGGGTACATAAGAAAGATGTTTAAAATAGACTGGCAATTTTGATAATCACTCGATCTTATAATTAAACTTGACTTTGATCCGACTTCATCCATTGATTTACATGTTATGTAATTAAACTGATTTACATATATGTAAAAACTAACACATGCACAAGATTCGACTTGCAGCTGACCTGAAGTGCATGACTTAAAATCAACCCTATTATGACTTGAATAAATAGATTTAAGAAAACCTATTGATAACATTTTAAAAACTATATTGCATAAAATGACAAGCAATATTGATATTTTTTTATATAATCATGGAACTTTGGATTTTATGCAATGTGTAGACTTAATTGATGCCATCTCAAATAATAATATATATAGCATAAAATGACAATCAATGTCGATATGTTTGATACATTTATGAAACATTGGATTTTACGCAATATATAGAAGGAATTGAATATCGTGTAATGAATAGATATGGACATCGGAATATGCACCCACACATTATCAAGTACAATGTCGAGCCTTTAAAGTTCACAAGTCACGACGATCATGGACCTTTATGCAGCTTTAGGAGGCTCACTCAATCTTCACAATTTTTATCATATATCTTAGAAACTTTTTCCCGAGTACTGGCTAAATTAAAGGAAGAAAAGGCGGCAACACGAATCAAGTCGAGGGCTTTACCTAGAAAAAGTATATACTCCAACTATAACAACACTTCGTTCTCTATTTTAACATTTTTTATTTGTTAATAATACATGACATGGCATGTACAGCTGCTTATATTTTAAGTTTTTTTATACTCCCTCCGAATCAGTTTAGATGTCTCATATCCTTATTTGGCAAAATCATACCAATTGTCTCATTTCCTTTTTTGTTTATTTTTTTTACCTAAATACCTCCACTTTTCCAATTCCCAATACCCAACTACCACCTTTACAATTAATTTATTTATTCAATTAAATACCCAACAACTACATTTTTAATGGACCCCACTCAACCCTTAAAATCCGTGAAATCCCAAATGAGACATCTAAACTGATTCGAAAGGAGTATAAATTTTATGTACATAAACCAACATTTTCTATTAGCTTCACATCCACCAACTCACTATTTCTATTAATTTCATCCTTACACTCTTTTCACTTAACTAGTGTGGGGCCGCGTGCTACGCACGCGGTCCCCCAAGTTACAATATCAAATTTTGTAATTCTATTTTATACTTCCCCGTTTCATAATACTTGTTACATTTCACTTCTTTACACAATTCAATGCATAATTTTAATCATTAATATCTTCAACTACACTTATGTAAAAATTATAAAAATTTAATATTATGAAAGTATGCGATTAGACGATTCAAACAAGATCCCACTTGACTATATTTTTACTTACACATTAGTCGCAATATGTAAAATTAGCTTGAACGATGAATAGTGCACAAAATCGAAATGTAGCAAGTATTTCGGAACGGAGGAAGTACTTCCTCCGTTCCATAATACTTGCTACATATTCTATTTTGGGAAGTTTCAAATTACTTGATACATTTCCATTTTTAGTAAAAACCCAATCATTTAAAGTTGCACCTACTCTTATTTTTATTCTACTATATACCTCATTAAGTATTATACCTACCATATTTAATCTTTATAACATGCGCAATCATCTAAGAATACCTATTTTTCTTTTTCATTTTCATCAAATAATATTAAAAAATCATAAAAAGAAACCCTTACATGCTCCTAATAATTAGATAGTATTTCCTTAATACGTGTGCCCATGCATTTGTAGCGAGTAAAACAGAACGGATGAAGTACATTTCTATCAACAATAATACGAAGTAAAATAAATTACACTATCTATTTGTTGCAAAGGATACAAGGTTGTTCGATAAATCAAATAATTCAAATGTAAATGTAAATTTCATGATTAAATTAAATTTATTTTTGAAGAAATAATTAACTTAAGCATATCACGCGGTCCGCCAAGTAATCTATTTAAAGTAAGAATAACAAAAGTATCCTAAGAACTGGAATCCGAGTTAGGACGTTTGTAAAGATCTGAAACCTGACAGACAGTGAAAACAGGGAAAGAATATATTTCAAATACTTCTATATTCAAGGGAACACAATAAAATCAAAAAGCCATGAATCTTCCTAGCAAAAGCACAAGTACATAAGATTAAGTATAAATAATATATTAGAAAAATCATATATGGAATCAGCAATATTACCATAACTTTATAATAAAAGAAGAAACTTATTGAAAAGATCATGAAATAAACTGCAGCACTATTGCAGCACTCATTAACCGCAAAGATTGACGCAATTATTCACAAATCTGTACTTACAAGACATAAAGCCATAGAATTTAAAATGCCCTTTTTACTCCCATGACCTTCATAACAGACATGCTCATATGATATAAACATATTTCTCAATAAGTAAAACTTGCATACAACAACTGGTGCCTTTCTAATCAGCACTGCCATTTCCATGCTAAAAGCTACAACTCCATTCAGCAACTGCTTCATGCAACATAAATTAGAACAATCAAATTTTTATCCCTTACATAAGAGGTGAACTGCATTTCTTCATTTTCAGATTGTTTTCGTCCATTGTCATAACAGCCAAAAACGTTAACCAGCTGTCAAATACATACCCTATCAAAGTGGAAACTCAAGAATCACACTAACTTTACAGAAAATATTTCTGAATTTTGTGAAGACAACAGCTCTAGAAAAGACAGAGACATCAAAAAAGGCAGCCAGCAATTAAACAAATAAGAACCAGGATTAAAAGGAAACAAATCTGCG
Source organism: Amaranthus palmeri (assembly GCA_019776075.1). Taxonomy (NCBI): domain Eukaryota; kingdom Viridiplantae; phylum Streptophyta; class Magnoliopsida; order Caryophyllales; family Amaranthaceae; genus Amaranthus; species Amaranthus palmeri. Next base: position 47,299 of record JAAKBH010000230.1, on the reverse strand, counting down.
ATGCAGTAGACAACTCATCTCCTTCACTATGTCTAATGGTTTCCCTGCAACTCAATTTGTCCTCTTGAGAATTCAAAGAAACTGATCCAAAATTTTCCGCAAAATCTGAAGCCCACCATGTAGAACTTGAAGGCCCCTGTTCTGCTTGCCCAGTATCATCATGTGTCTCCTCCATGTTGTCAAATATTTGAAATGTAAAATCATTTCGCCCCCAACTAACCCCATAAAAGCCCTTTCCCATCCAGAAATGGTTTTACAACAACAAATCATTCCCTCAATTTCTTGTAGTTCACTTCCCATGCTCTTGGGGCCACACAACCTACAAATTGAAGACTAAAGAGTCAAACAATGTTCCTGTTCGTCCCATCTCCTGTCATGACGAAACGGAGACAAAAACAATGGCTAGCAAATGGTTGCCACTAAAGGAATCATTAGAACAAACATCCTAACAAAACATTCAAGCTAAGAACATAATGGATTCGTTGTGCATATTTTTTGCAATTCTATATTGTAATAATCGAAACCAAAACAAAATGCCTAATTATAAATGTGCAGTTGTCCTCAAAACTCAGATCCTCAGTCATTTAGAATTAATTCTTGTTTCCCTCTGGCATACAATACTGGCACGCACACCCTCACTCTAACGATTATTCGCTTTTGTATGGTGTTCCAAAATATTAACAATGTCAAAGCCGTGATCACAACAGCATGGGATGAACTACATCAAAACAAAACAAATGAATGTAAGGGATTGTTGCTTCCATTCATGCTCCAATTTAGCACTATTTATAGTCAAAAAATAAATGATGTCCTAGAATCAAAAAGGGCAGTAAAATCCACATCATTGAGTGCAGTTCTCACTCGAATTTGTGTTACATTTATGTTATAGCTCGGGCAGACAAAAGGAAAATAAAAAGATTACATATAATCATGGGTTAAGTCAGTGACAACAGACAAGGAACAATTTACCATGATAAATTAATATTCACAAGATCATCTTCAAGTATATGGGAAATTACCACTTACCGTGATGGATTCACATTGAATGGAGTTTGTGTCTGATCAGGGCCACCTTTATCACCAAAGTTAATCCTTCCTACTCCATCAAGCCTCAAACACATGGAGAAGGAATCTGCTATAAAGCCCTCCTTAGATAATATGCTGGGTACTGATATGTTATCCATCCCAAGTCCAAATAAACCATTTGGAGCCCGCCACATCCAGAAATGAACCAGTCTGAACTTGTCCACAACTGCAAAACCCTATATAAGCTTTAACGGAAAAAAACATATTAAAGTCACAGGCAAACAAAGGATTGCATGACTGTTTAATCAAGACTTGAAAAACTCAAACTTTGACATTTTACATGTTCAACTCAAACCTATCTTTCAGTAGATAAAATAATTAATAATTCCATACGCCAATTCTAATCCAGATTCCATTCAAAAACAGTTGCTGTGAAACACGGAGCTCACTTGGTGAACATCCTTCTAAAAAATTATCTTAGCCAAGGTCAATTCTCAATAGGGAAACCAAGAGCTTAACAGGCAAACCAGTCAATTGAAGAGTTGCCATTTTAATTACTAAATATAGGCATCACAAACAGATATGTTTATAATCAATGACGTGTCTTGGTTTCAGCTCCGCCTAGGAGTGCTTATTGCTTATTGCAGGTCCCAAGACCGCATAGAGGAGGGTGAGCAGTAGGTTAATAACAACCAGTTCAGTAAAACTTGGTCACATACCATGATCCTAAACCAAAAATCATTAACGCTCTGACCTTGTTGTTGTTGAAATATATTAGTAAACACAAAAAGTAAGTCTCAATCTTGCTTGGAAGTACATAGTCTCATGCTAGAAAATATATTATGCTAAAGGAAACTCACCCGAATATGATCTAAGCCTCAAATGATTCCGGATGATGATCTTCTGTTATCAAGTGCATCACATCCTCCATTAATATTCCAGAAGCTGATGTCTCAGCAAAGACATATTACATAAGGGCAATGACTGAATGACCTTGAGCATTTATTACAATGCGCACATAAAGTGTCGTTCAAGTGCCTGATCAGGCACAACTACATAATTAGAACCACCCTTGATCAATAACAAAAAACAAGGAACAAACTATGAATTAAATGAGCATTAGGGAAAAATTTTGACAAGAAGTGTACAAAGAAAAACTGCAATTATTGATCTAGGTCTACTTATTTGAAAACTTGAATTTATTTGTATTTGAACTATTATTAGTTCATAAGGACCTTGAATATACACTTTGAGTAATGTGAATGCCTAAATACGTTATCATAAATCTGCAATTTCGGCTTTCAATCTAATTTTATACTAAGAGTACATAATAGTTGTCCTTAGCACTCTTTCAATCTCATCTTTGGTCTTAATCATGTTACTGCAAAATATAATAATTAAAATGAGCAATGTACGACACAAAGAGTTAATCAGCAACTACTCTCCAGCATTTGGGAAATCAACTACTACAATAGCTACTCATTTGTACTAATGGATTTGCCCCCACGCACCGAAATATGATAAAAAAATTCCTAAAATCAGTAAAAGTTAGCAAAAAGATAAACTCGACATGGAATTGCTAGACCAGCGGAAATATAATTACTAATTAGATATTAGTATACCCTTTATTCTAAGAACTAAACCTTGCCACAAAGACCCTATTTTCTTAATAAAGGAACTCAGATCAATCAATTAAAACAATGAACTAAAATCAAAGCAACAAAAAAGGAAAAATCAATGACTTCACCTGCAGTAGGATGGTCGTGTAGAATACAGCTTCTGATGGACCAACACCCATTTTATGAATTCTCATGATTCGAAAAGTGTGAGATTGGAGTATCCATCTCTAGGACGTGAACCAATCATGCACCAACGCTTTTCTGCAGGTAAATATTACGAAAATGGGGCCGAATCCCGAAAAATGCCAAATCATAACCAAATAAATTGATAGGAGTCGCAATATATTTAATCACAGATCAAGAGAATGCGATTAGAAGCCAATCTTTAAGTCTTTTAACAACCCAAGCAGTATTCATTGTCAAAGCAGAGATCTTTCCCACAAGCAAAAACACAGCAAAATTCAATGCCAAAGCACAAACAGAATTTGTCCAAAAATAAACCAATCAAGAAGGAAACTTGATAAATTTCTTAAAAGTGGGTATTCAACTAAGATCTAAGGGATTGCAAGGAACACCAAACAACAAGGTGCAACATAATAAAGAGTGTAATTGGGTTAAAATTTATACCCTTCAGTAACAATAAGATCTGGATCAATACAAGTTTGATCTTTCATTCTAACTATTAAAAAACACAATCAGCCAAAGCAACAACATTACAACAACAGAAAAAACATAAACAAAATCAACCAACCAGCCACCTTTCCGAAAGCTGCCTGCTGCACTCAAACAACCAAAAGCAATCACAGCAGCAACAAGCACACAGACCACACCATAAAGCAGCAGAATACACACACCAATAACAGAAGACAGCACCAAAACCAAACAAGGATTGTTCTTTTGTATGATTAACTTAGGTCTTAGAGATTGACATTTGAAATTCCAAATTTCGCAACAAGAAACAATCTTTTCTTGTACTAAAAACCAATAAAACAAACCAATTAAGAGAGAAATTGACACAAATTTAAAAGAAATAAAGCTTTGTGATGATTGAAGTAAACAGAAAGAATAGAAGCAAAAAAATCCAATTAAATTCAATTACTAATTATCAAATGGTAGACAACCCCGTAATGTAAAGCTAGACTGGTATCAAGATCTACTGGGTTCAACGCTGTCACAAGCATAAAAGACCTTGCTTCACTTACGGTTAGGGTGCACTAACCTCATTTAGCAATTTAGAAACCCAAAAAAAAAAAAAAAAAAAAACTTCAATGAATATCAGCAGCCAGAGGAAGAATGATAACACTTTTTCTTACTATAAACAGAATTACAAGCTTTTATACTAATTCATGTTTTTCAATCTGAAGCTACTCTATGAGGTTTGCGTCCCAGTCGCACTTATGACATGATTAGAACAAAACATTTTTTAGCAGTGAATGAGACGTAATTATGATTAAATAAAAAATAATTGAAACAGATGGGGCGAGGGAGACGGCATGGGCCAGCCTATTAAGAAGTTGCCCCAACCTAGAATGACTCGACACCTTGTACACATCTATATTCAACCATAACTGAAACTTTAACATCTTCTCAATTTTCTAACTAAAGAGTGTCTTCATCATAGAATTCAGACCCATTACATAAACTATTAACTAATGAGAGAAAATATCAACAATAAACAATTGATCATTAACACATAAGAATGCTGAAAAGTGAAAACTCTTTTAAGTACTATCTTTTGATGGGCTTTTCCAGAAAATCTCCCCCTCAAATAATTGGGTAATATTCAACCATCTAAAAATCCAAATTTTCAAGTAATCTTTCAAAATCTTCATACTTTTCTAATTGAAGAGTCACTCATATACTATCTTTTCGATGGATTCTTGAAGAAATTCTTACGGTCACGTAATTTGTTTATCTTCAACCATCTAAAAATCCTATTTTTCAAACAATCTTTCAAAATCATCATAATTTTCTAACTAAAGAGTCACTTGTTCATAGAATTCAGTAACAATCACATATAAACTATTCAAATCCTTTCTTTTTGATGGGTTCTTTAAGAAATTCTTCCCGTCAAATAACTGGGTTATTGTTTCTAGTGAGACTGATATCAAAAACCAAAATCCAGGGTCTATACACAAAATAGTAGTGTGTTGACAATCACCTTTAATCGACTACTTGGAGCAAAATTTCAGTCATTGGGTTGAAGAAATGAACACCTATTAGCAAATTGGTAAGCAAACTGAAATCAAGACATGTGAATTGTAAACTCCTTTTAGCTTTTTCACAATTCATGTGTCTTGTAATCATTTAGTATATGTTTGTCGACACAAGAACAGTGCGCCTTAATCCTAAAAAATTGGGTCAGCTAATAGGAGTACATGTTTGTAATTTGATGTTTCTACTAAAAAAGCTTTATACTATCATCGACTGAAAATCTCCGATCTTTAAGCAAACATTACCATCAATTAAAGCCACGGGCACCAATATCATAGTACATGTTTGTAATTTGATGTTTCTACTAAAAAAAGCCTTATACTATCATCGACTGAAAATCTCCGATCTTTAAGCAAACATTACCATCAATTAAAGCCACGGGCACCAATATCATAGTACATGTTTGTAATTTGATGTTTCTACTAAAAAAAGCCTTATACTATCATCGACTGAAAATCTCCGATCTTTAAGCAAACATTACCATCAATTAAAGCCACGGGCACCAATATCATAATTGATGAATCTAACCCTAAGTAAACCCAGAATCAAGCAACAAAAACAATCTCATAAATTTACATATTAAAATTCATACATAAATTGGTAACACAAAAGCCATACCAGCAAACTATGCAATCAAAGCCAAAATTACCAAACGAAATTATCCACCATTTCAGCTCAATTCATTCTAAAACCAATCAAATTACTAAACACAATCAAAAACCCTGAAATTGAAGAAAGCTAAACAAAACTTACCCAATACTTGAGCGAATTAAGGTAGACACATCAAACAAAAAACACTTTCTTGTTTTTTAGTCCTTAATTTCCTCATAGTTCCTTACGACATCTAACATTGTTCTAATGTTCTTCAACGTCCAAAGCAATATCACGAGCAAAAATTTAAATTTAATCTAAGAAAATTATTGTTTAGTTCAAGCTACAAAAGATATAAGGTGCAAAAAAGGGGAAAAAAAAAAGCTTAAATATTACCCTAACAAATTTCAACTCCATCGAAATGATGAAATATAAACATGTATATGTAAGTCAAAAAGACTTCATATGTTGAACCCAATGTTGAATTCCGTAAAAGAACAATAAAGAAACTAAAACAAAACCAAAATAGTCGGTATTATCCCCAAATTAACCACGAAATAAAAGAAGGGAAGAAAGTAAGTTGGAAATGATATTTGGAAATAAGTTCGGTTAAAGTTACTTCTCCAGGCAAGAGTGGCCCAAGTGGGGTTTGAATTAAGGATGTTGTCACATGACAATTGCGTATGAGAAGAATTTTAAGTGGTTTTCTTACATTAGTCAACCATAATTCATACTTTCAATCTTTTCATTTGAATGTTATCCTATGTAACTTGGCTTCATAATAATTTATTGTTCTTTTATTCATTTTACCTCGCATATCTGGAAAGAGTAGGACATTTGGAAACTTTAATTTAAGAAAAGTCCTTGAAAATTTCTATAAAACAGCAAAATCGTACACTAAAACACATTTCCATACCCGACAGGTAACATAAGTTTTATCTGTTAATTATATAGACAAGCTTTTGAAATATATTCACATTCTGAGTTCAAGAAAATACATACGTCACGAGATGCAAATAGCGAAACAACTCCAATCGGAATAAAAACAATGCTGACAACCATGAAAGCAGAAATCACCTACATAGAAACCAAAATCCATAAGATAGGTTACATAGAAGAAAAGGCATAACTTTAACCAAAAAAAACAACAGGATCATGATAAATCCTTCATACCCAACGAGGAGTTAAGATTGGTTTGCAAGCTGGAAGTTCCTGCTGGGTGAACTTCGAATCTAACATAAAGAAATTCAAGTGTGACCTTGTGAGAAAATATTAGCTTAAGTATAAATAAACAAAGATATCACTCTTTTATATATCAAAATCAACAGGCATTAGAAGCCCAATAAGAGAATGTCTCATCATTATCACTCAACTAATTGTATCCCAATCAAAGTCAATTGTAATTAAAACGGTTAACGAAAAAAATACCTTAACAATAAACATATTAAAAAATTCCCACTAATGATCTTATGTTCTTATGCTACCAATTTGATGTTGTAAATAATTTAAGACTTCATATTTTCATTTTTTGTAATTGCAAGGTTCTCCTTCATATAAAATTTGAGTTAAAGAAAAAGAAGTTACAATCCATAAATTTTGAAAACTTATCCATCCAAAGCAAAAAAACATGATATAATTTACAAAGGAAGTTCACAGATCGTTAGGTTGTTCAATGTACAAAATCAAGGAATACCATATGGAGACAAGAAGTCTTTCAAAAATCGTACTTTTAGCACAGTAGTCCTTCAAAAGCTTGGACTACTCTCAAACAGGCTCCTTATTCCATCATACATTCTATGTCTTCAAGTCATCATACCTACTCCCTAACTCTATCTCCTCAAAGAAGTGAGCTAAAAATGCTCAGACATCAGCTGATCACCTCACTTGCAAATCAACTCAGCATCTTCTCTGATATGTTTTTAGCATATTGTAATGCATGTCACATGCTTAAATAATTTTCACATAAGGATGCCTGGTCATTTTTTTGGTGTCTCATTCAAGAGATCTAGAAAGCCCACTGTAGATGAAATCTTAACTTCTCATCCTCTTATCTGAAGCCAAAAATACACCCAATATTTCTTTTTATTTGTCCCTATTGGAATCTTATCTCATTCGGCATACCCTTTCTCTACCACGCCCCAACTACTCCGCCTTTTGTATCCAACCAAACTTTATTTATTATTTCTATCTCCGTATCTTTAACTCATCATATGATAAGTACTTCATCAATACATCATGTTCCTTGATATATGCAGCTACCAATAAAAGGGGTGGAAGGCGTTCATTCTCTGAATTTAAAGATAAAATACAGATTATGTATGAGATATTCATGCCAAACAACATACTTAGTATGAGTCAAACTCATACTAAATCACGTCTCTAACTGATTGGCCCATTAGCACAATCCTAGTCAACAATCATCCATTTAAACTGTTCAAAACATGAGATATACCAAACCATATTCCTCATTCCTTACTCGATATCGAATTCATAACTGACTTTCTATATCTGAAAATTTTCTAAAGAGCCATGAAGCAAAGAACATAAACCAATTCAGCTCCAAATAAACCCCAAATCAGAAGACAAAACACTCATTTCACACATTTTTCAAGAAATAAGCTAGTCAACATCCGCATCAACAATTTCGCAAAATATAACAATATAGCCTAGCATCAAGCACCAATTTGGGTATTCTTAATAAAATTAATAACTAATTTAGCATTAGGCTAAATTAGTTGTTATGATAAATTATGGAACAAATGCAAAATATGCTTCAGTAACAAACTACTAAAGTAAGTGCCATTAACTAATTGAGCATTATGCTAAATTCATCTGTTAACTGTACAATACAAATTAAAGTATCATCAATCGGAAAATGCAACTAAACTTTGCAATCACATAACCCATTTGACCCAATTTAAATTTAAAAAAAATTACTTGACAACCAAATTAAAGAACACAATTTTTTTTTGAAAATCAAAGAACTAACTTGACAACCAAATTAAAGAACACAAATTTTTTTTGAAAATCAAAGAACACAAATTTGTTAACTGATCAACAAGGAAGTTTTTCAACTTTAGTGTAAAAATTGAACTATTAGGTCATAATCAATTAAGATTGATTCAACTTTCTTAAACTCCCAACAAAACTAATTTTCCCCAAATACCCATTTCCAAACGTTTGTAAGAAACTGACTGATTGAAGAGGTGTATTAGCAAGAAATTGTTGAAATGATTACATCGAACTACCGCAATTGAATAATGAAATTGAGCAAACTACTACAATAGTCAATCGAAAGAACCCAACAAATCACATAAAGTGTATGAAAGTAAGCAGAGAACAGCAAGAAAATAACAATAATTAAGTGAGGATGTGAAGACATACCAAGCGGAGAAAGCGAAGACACAAAGGAATCAGAAATGGAAAACAAACTTGGTTGGTGTAGATATAGATGTTGATGTAGATAAAGAAGACATCTAGATAGAGATGGAGAAGAGATAAAGATGCAGATAGATAAAGATGGAAAAGAGATATAGATAGAAATGAAGAAGAGATATAGACCAAAAGAAAAGTAGGCAGTGATTAGCAGCGGGATTACTGTTCATCACTGTTCATCGCGTGAAACAGCGATGAACAGTAAACCGTGTGATTAAGTACCGCGTTTTTTATATTGTTATAGATTTTACGTCTTATTTATATATCCCAATAAAATTATACAAAAGAGAAACTTCAAAAAAAAAATAGAAAAGTAGTATCTCCGAAAGGTAAAGTATTGGAAAAGGCAAAAACTAACACATACTAAATTGGGGAAGATCAAAGATGGGCAAACTCCTCCTATTCGTTGTTTAAGCGTGTTAGACCAAATTACACAAACTTGGCGTGCTCTATATATCAGCCATAGTTTAGTTAGTAAATTGACCAATAATCTACTTCTATATATATTACTACCTCCGTTCCATTTTAGTTGCACCATTGGGTTTTGGCACAATATTTAAGGATTGTCAAATCAGTATGGTAAAAGTAGGGATGATGTATGATTGATGGTGATATGTGGGGTAGAAATAAAAAAAATTATTATAAATAGATAGTGGTTGAGACTTGTGGGTATATTAAATAATTAATGGGATGATGTATGATTGATGGTGATATGTGGTAGGAATAAAGTGAGGATAAAGTAAGTAGATTATTTTTGCCAAAAATAGTAATGTTGCAAGTAATATGAAACTTCCAAAAATGATAAGTGTTGCAAGTAAAATGGAACGGAGGAAGTATATAGGAGTAATCAATGGAAGCTACAACTTACAAGTTTTTTTTTTTCTTTTTTTTTTACAAGTGCAGTACAAATTAATTAGATTATATAATTAGTAAATTCCAAATTTCTCATTTTATCTACAAATGATACTTTTTATACTTTGATTTTTTTTTTCAATGTATTATCTTGATTATTTATATATTGAATTATGCAACTAAAAAAATATGAAAAGTAAATATCATAGAAATAGGCAATTAGACAATTTAAATAAGATCCTACTTGAGTATATTTTTTTTACACATTAGCTGCAATATATAAAATAAGCTTGAGTTAATGATAAATAATACTTCTATCAATAACCATAATATAGCAGCTATTTCAAAACGGAAAAATATATAACAATCTTATTTAAGCCATAGGGTAAATTGTTTTGAATCATGTTTCAATAAATTAAGAAAATAGGTATACATTTTCTTTTTGAAGAATGATAAGTTTAGTGTTAATTTTAATGTCATGCAAAAAATTTAATGTAATACTCCTTTTAAACGAAACTTAAAAAGCTTGTAAATAAAATTATTCAATTTGTCATTTAAATAAAACTTATTCAATTTTATTTTAAAGAACCATTTTTGTTTTGTATTTACAAAGCTTTTTTAGCAGGTATTTAATTTGATTATTGACCATCAACATGTGAATAAAAACCAAGAAAAGAAAAGAAAACACTTTAATATATCGTTAAACAATAAATAATTTTTTATTTGGAAGTAGGCTACAAAATTTCTATATACAAAGGAGAAAAGGTATAAAGGAATAATTATTTCCTCTAGTCTAGACAATGAGAATCAAACTCATACTCTGTTCGTTTTTTTTCAAACGTCTGTTTGCTTTTTGAGTATTATTTATCAATTACTTTTAATATGTAATTTATTCTTAATTTATAAACTAAAATATAGTCAAATGAGATCTTGTTTGATTCATCTCAACATCAATATATTAATATCTTTTTTTATAATTTTTAATTATGCACAATTAAAAATATTAAAATATTAAATTAATGCATTGATAAACGTAAAAAAGTAAATGGAATGTCTAAAAAAACAAATGAAGTATTACGAGGGCAAAAACAAAACCGTTGAATTATTAAACTAACCCAAGTTCTAATTTCTCTATAATCAAAAAGGAGTAATGCTTAAATATAAATGCAATTTGAATAGTTTTGACTATTGTTTTTGACTTTTATTATACTCTAATAAAATATTTCACATTTTTACAGAATACTAGAATAGGGTGTGAGCGGTGACCGTCAATCCTTCAAAATGTTTGACCCTGGTTCAATCCCCATTTACGGCTGGATTTTAGTAAAGGCCACCTAAATTTAAATGTTACTCCCTCCCTTCATTTTACTTGTCCAGTTTTCTTATTTGGTAAAGTCTCTTTACTTGTCCACTTTCTATTTTTAGCAAAAACTTTTACCTTAATACCCCCAACTACCCCAACTTATATTATTTAAAAATACTCCACCTACCACCTTTTCAATTATAATAATCACTTAAAATACCTCACTACCACCTTTTTCAATTATTATATTCACTTAAAATAACTCACTACCACCTTTTCAATTATTATAATCACTTAAAATACCCCACCACCACCCCACTCTTAAAATCCGTGTCCATGCAAATTGGACAAGTAAAATGAATTGGAGGTAGTATTTTAATTACAGTTCATCTTTTATGAAATTATCTCATAAAAAGATAAATTCATATAATTAATACTCCCTCTTATTCTCCACAAGTGTCCAATTTGCTTTTTGAGCACTGTTTATCTCTTACTCTTAATTTGCATTTTATTATTAATCTTTAAGTTAAAATATAGTCAAGTAGGATCTTGTTTGATTCGTCTCAATGCAAATATTAATTATATCAACTTTTCATAATTTTTAATTACGCACAATTAGAGATATTTAGGATTGAATAAGTGCATTGGATAGAGTGCAGAAAGCAAATGGGACACTTGTGGTGAATATGAGTGAGTATATTTTCAAATAAACTAATTTTAAATTGTAAGTAATAACTTTTAACTCTTACTATAAAACTATTTCATTTAAGAATTGTATTTCAATTTTTAGTTCATTCATCTAAAACAACATTTGAAAATAATATTGAGTTTTGTAGTAGTAAATTATTAGGTTAGTGCTCATGTATTTCACGATGATTTCTATTTTTTAAAGCGCCGCCTTTCTCCTATTTTTTTATATATTTTTATTTTAATCCGTTTTAAGAATTTTTTTTATATTTTTATTATTCTTATATATATCAACCACACATTTTTTTTTTCCATTTTCATGTATAAATCACAACTTTTTATCCAATTTTTCTTTTTCTTTTTTTGGTTTTCATAAGGATTGTACTAGCAACAAAAGCCAAGAGAGAAAATAGTACATATAAAATACATTTTTATGATTTTATTTATTTTAGTACATGGCCTTCTTTTTTGGGATTTTTTGACCCACAACCTTTATGCCCTCTCTTTAAAAGAAGTATGAGTATGGTTCGTTTGTCATTTACTTTTCTTTCGGTCCCTGCAACTCAACCGGATTTACTAGGTATAATGATGATGATGTGATTTATTTTAGTTATAGTTATAGATAGATTAGCATTTTGAGAAACAAATTACATTTAAGAGGTGTTTTTAAAACGTTTTGGTAATTTGAAATGGTGGCTAGATCGCATAAAGGGCAGTAAACGGTACAACAAAATACTACATCAACAATGGTGAAGTATGTAAATTCAATGACAATAAAATCTACAATGCAACAATGAGCTAGACAACTAACTAGTTGTGAGCCAAACTAAGTTAAGAAGAAAAACTAGGTAAGACCTTCATTGGAAAGACAAAATCATGAGAGATCAATAATAAAAAAAAAAAAAACAAAAAAAAAGTAAACCAATTATCTCATAAAGGGGGTTTTTTAAACCCTAAAAAAAGTTTTTTTTTTTACCTCCATTTGAGAAAAAAAAAAAAAAAAAAACTCGGTCCAAGAGGCCTCCATTGAAGAAAATTTGAAATGAATAAGATTATTTATCAAAAATAAGCATACAATAAGATCATAATCAAACTTATTTCAAAACTAAGCGTGTAATTCTCAAACCTGAGGTTTGGGCTGTTCGCACTTAGTAAGTGTGAACAGCTTGAAAAACTGGAACAGGTTGTTAGCACTTAGTCTTTTTCAAGTTGTTCGCACTTACTAAGTGCGAACAGCTTTTTGTCTTAAAATCAGCATGTTGACCCTGTTTGACCTATTCGCAGTTACTAAGTGCGAATAGCCAGTTGATTTTTTTTACAAGCTTGCTTCTGTTCGCACGCACTCAATAACTGCGAACTAACCCGAACCTGTGCTCTAAGGTATTAGGCGCTTATATTTGGAATAAGTTTGATTATGATCTTATTGAATGCTTTTTTTTGATAAATAATCTTATTCATTTCAAATTTTCTCCATTGAACTTGTATTAAATGGCCACAAAAAGTCCACTTTTCATCCCCATTAAAAAGCAACCCAAATACAAAACAACCTAATTTTGGAATACCCTCTTCTATGTCCTAAAAAAATTAGTGCTCCTACTATTTAACATGAATCGAGTATAATGTTTCCAGTTACTATTTGTTTTGTTGACAAAATTCGGAGAATAGGCTTAAAAAGCTTTCTCCATGGTATGTATTTCGAAATAACTTTATTAATTCAGGGGCGAATCTAGAATATTAGTATAAGATGAACTGAATCCGCATCTTTACCTGTATAAAAAATCAATTAGACTATTATTTTTCAGTGTTATACGTTACACAACTCAATATTAATAAAGTTTTTAATCAAATGAACCGGACCATGACATAGACTCTCTCGATCTACTATGTTGGTGTAATTGTACAACTTTGCCTAATCTTAGGTACATAAGAGAAATTCCACACTTTAACAGGTACTCCCTCCATTTCACCATCATCTTTCCATTGATTTGACACGGTTTTTTAAGAAAGTGTGAGGGCGACATGATATAGTGACCCTCGTGTGCTTTTAATGAAGATTTTATTGGGAGGAAAGTATACAGATTACCGACCACATGGATAATGATTAATGACTCCCATGACCCATGTGAGATAATTCAACATACAATGGTTAAAAAAATCATCCAATATGAAAATGGGGAAGTTGTTAGTTAATTAACCCAAAATATGAATGGGAACTTATGCTGAAATGGAGGGAGCATAAGCTTTTTTAGAAGTCAAGCCATAGGTTCATCCACAACCTTCACGAAGACCTCACTAGAAGCAGGGATTTTAAAAGTAAGGTCTCATTCTATTTCTGATTTTTGTGTTATAATAGTGCATGCTCTAAGCACGTGATGTATTAGCCATTAAGTAGTTAGAAACCTATAAATATAGGCTACCTCTCGTATATAGATTTGATCACGTTTTGGTGATTAATAAGAATTCTCTTCATTTTATCAAAGTTACATTCCTCTCATTGTGTGTGATTTTGCCATTACAATCTCAGCTTTGCAAGAACGTGTGGAGCACTTCTACACTCTAATTGTGGAACAATTTAGAGTGTCATATTCCCTTATTTGAGTGGAACTCGAGGGAGGGTGTGTGGGGTCATTTCTCGTTGGTGAGTGAAGCCAAAATAGAGGTTGACCAAGGCTGGCCTAAAAACCAAGAATTGGTTTCTTGGGGTGATTGGTGGTTGTTTTGTGTGAGTTTGAGTGAATCATCCTCTACGTGATTTAGAAGACTGATTGTGTGCAAGGTCGAGAGTCCGGAGGACTCGATCTTGGTGCATTCGGTCCCTACAACTCAACCGGATTTACTAGGTATAATGATGATGATGTCGTTTATTTTAGTTGTAGTTATAGATAGATTAGCATTTTGAGCAACAAATTACATTTAAGAGGTGTTTTTAAAACGTTTTGGTAATTTAAAATGGTGGCTAGATCACATAAAGAGGGCAGTAAACGGTACAAGGTACAACAAAATACTACATCAACAATGGTGAATTATGTAAATTCAATGACAATAAAACCTACAATGCAACAATGAGCTAGACAACGAACTAGTTGTGAGCCAAACTAAGTTAGAGGAAAAACAAGGTAAGACCTTCATTGGAAAGACAAAATCATGAGACATCAATGGTAAAAAAAAAATGAAAAAAAAAAGTAAACCAATTATCTCATAAAGGGGGGTTTTTAAACCCTAGAAAAAAGTTTTTTTTTTTTTTTTCTTTTTTTTTTTTTACCTCCATTTGAGAAAAAAAAAACCGGTCCAAGAGGCCTTCATTTAACTTGTATAAAATGGCCACAAAAATTCCACTTTTCTTTCCCATTAAAAAAGCAACCCAAATACAAAACAACCTAATTCAGAGCCGTTTCTAACAATTTTTAGGCCCTAGGCGAAAAATTAAAAAAAGGGCCCTCAGTCATGCCTTAACTAAGAATTCTAATGCTGCAAGTTCGATACATGATAGATGCTACTTATGCAAATACTAATTTAATTATAAGAATTAACTCAATTTGGGCCCCTACATGAGTTGGGCCCTAGGCGGTTGCACCTCAAAACTACCCTCAGGAACGGCCCTGACCTAATTTTGGAATACCCTCTTCTATGTCCTAAAAAAATTAGTGCTCCTACTATTTAACATGAATCAAGTATAAAGTTTCCAGTTATTATTTGTTTTGTTGCGGAGAATAGGCTTAAAAAGCTTTCTCCATGGTATGTAATTCGAAATAATTTTATTAATTCAGGGGCGAATCTAGAATATTAGTATAAGGTGAACTGAACCCACATCTTTACCTGTATAAAAAATCAACTAGACTATTTTTTTTCAGTGTTATACGTTACACAACTCAATATTAATAAAGTTTTTAATCAAATGAACCGGACCATGACCTAGACTCTCTCGATCTACTATGTTGGTGTAATTGTACAACTTTGCCTAATCTTAGGTACATAAGAGAAATTCCACACTTCAAACATTCTATCTTTCCCTCCTTATCCTTGTACTTGAAACAATATGTAAGTGCAGTATAGGATACAAACCTAAGTCCATATACACCCCAATGTATGCCTCCTCTTACCAAAAATCATTACAAGAGCATTCACCATCCCTAAAATGGTGAAAACGATTCCTATCTCTCACAACAATTTCGTGATCAAAAGCCTTCGAAATCAATTTAGTTGCTTGGTGACAATCTCTACACACTCTCAAATTCTTCGATATTCGAATGGTTTGCCCCGGTTTGGCCTTTAAAAGCCCATACGCAATCGCAAGCTTTTCACTATGATAGTTCAACGGATTTTCTTTTTCCTCCTCGACAATGTCTTGTAACACCTCGTCAGTGTCAGGCACGTATCCAATACATCTTATTCGTTCTAGCATCTTATCGAGCTTGCAATAGATTTCATTACTTTCGGGATGAGCTCTTCCTCCTGCAATGAATTCACTAACAATGCCCTCCATTTCGATCACTGAAATACCGGGAGTTTTCTTCACCCCTCTATCGTTCATCAACTTTCTGACGTTTGCAACTTCTTCCCATTTGCCTGCGGACGCATAGAGGTTAGCTAACAGAACATACCGGCCACTATTATTTGGATCCAATTCGATTAATCTCTTCCCGAATTTCACTCCTAGCTCGATGTTTCCATGAATTTTACAGGCTCCAACAAGAGCACCCAACACCCTTGCATCAGCTTCCATGGGCATTTCTTCCTCAACAACCCTTGTGGCCTCGTCTAGCAGTCCTGCTCTAGCTAATAAATCAACCAAGCACCCGAAATGCTCCGCTCTTGGTTTAAGTCCATGGACTCGACTCATATGCTTGAAGTAATAACGTCCTGTTTCAACCAACCCCGAATGAGCACAAGCATTGAGAACATTCAAGAAAGTGATACTATCAGGTGCAACCCCCTTTCTCTCCATAGCCTTGAAAAGCTCTATAGCAGCCTCTCCTCTTCCGTGCATTGCAAATCCGCCAATCATGCAGTTCCATGTCGAAATCCCCTTAGATTCCAACCCATTGAAAACTTCGAAAGCCTTTTCCAAGCATCCACACTTGCAATACCAATCGATAACTGTCGTTGCAAGTTTTGTGTCCATCTTTATTCGATTCCTTTTGATATATCCATGTATCCACTCTCCTTGCTCCAAAGCTCCTAACTTTGAGCAAGCAGATAACATACTAGCTATTACATATGTATCCAACTCTATGTTTTTGGTCCGCATCTCATTGAACAAGGCAAACGCTTCGTTGAAAAGGTTGTGCTGCACATATGTTGCAATCATTGAGCTCCAAGCAGCAGCGGTTCTGTTAGGCATTGTCCTAAAAAGCTCACTAGCATCCTTTACAAGACCGAATTGAGAATACCCACTCATCAAGGTAGTCCAAGAAACAGCATCTCTTTGTGGCATCTTATCAAAAACTCGATGAGCATCCTCTATACACCCGAAGCTCACATACATATACATTATATTATTCTGGCAAACCCCATTATCTAAAAAGCCAAATTTTATAACATGAGCATGAATTTGTAAGCCTTCCTCAACCCAATTATCAATGCAGCAAGCTCTAACAAGAGAAGGGAATGTAAAATTGTTGGGAAAAACAGAATGATGCAGCATTTTCAGATACAAAATCAAGCATTCTCTCGCCAAATAACACTGTAAGTATCCCTTAATTAGAGTGTTGTAAATGAAAGTATCTGGGTGAGACATTTTATCAAACAGTTGGTGGGCATAACTCAAATCACCATGATCGGATAATGCACAAAACTTAATAGCTCTTCCCATGATATTGTTGTCGGATGAAAGACCAAGGCGGACGATTTGGGAGTGAAATTGCTTGAGTTCCGCCATGGAAGAGCATTTATCTAGACCTTGAACTGGGTTTAAATGGTGGGACAAAGACAGTGACATAGTTACAGCTTGAGAAGAAAGGGAAACAGGAATAACCTCTTGGTGTTAGTCTGGTTTGTGCATTAATGTAACTGACAAGTAAAATACTCAGTTCATGTTTGGATAAGTTGCTTAGGAGTAGTATCACAGAAATCAACTGACTACCTCCACAGGTTCGAATTGGAATTTTACTATTTGTAGCCTGTACGAGTTAGAGGATTTGTAATTCATGATCAATTTCGTCATCAAAACTTTACTTCTTCACAAAATCTCACAAGAGACGGTCTATAGGATAGACCACAAAATTGGGCCAGCCCATTTCCCTTAACTGATTTTTTTATTATAATATCAATTATATTATGTTATAATCCTAAATGTAAGGTATTATAACCTCGAATATACTATTCTATAACCCAAAATATAAGAATTATAACCCCAAATAATTTATTATAACCCCAAATATACTATGTTATATTTTGGGCTGGGCTTCATGGATTCCGTCTATAGAATAGACCGTCTCCCATGAGACTTACTATTACTTCTTACCCTTGATTCCCCTTTAAATGGCTCAAAGATAATAAAACTAAAGAATATTTACATGGTAGCAATAAACTTTTACGAAAAGTCAGTGGTAGCAAATTTTCATTACTTTATTTAAGGAAAGAAGGCAAGCGTAAAAACGAATTTCACAATTTAACGTATGATCTAATGTTTTTTGGACATTAATATTACGAAAAATTAAATTCCTAAAGTACAATGTTATTTTGTAGAATTTTTAAAGATTTTTTATCGCTAGTCTTTGCCTCTTTGGCAAAAGTTTGTAGCTATCACGCAATATATCCCTAGAATTAAATTAGGTAAATTAATTTGTTATCCTTTTGTAATTTAATCGAGCAATGAAAAAAAAGAATAAAATTTGTTAAAATGGTGAGATCACATCAAAAAAATAATAATGGAACAAATTCAGTAAAACGGATTAAAATTGAGTGGCAATATTAGGAGATAGAGAGTGGATATACTAGATCATGGGTGGACCCAATTAAGTGACAAGGGGGTACAGTTGTACCCCCAGTTTGAAAAAAAAAATTCAGAAAAAAAAAAATGGAAGATGAAGAGGAGAGTGAAGACAACCCAAGTCAGATCAAAGTAAAGAAGGAAGAGCAGCCATCGGTTTTTCTGTAACCCAAAACACCACCGGCAACCATGGTGAGAATGAAGACAACCCAGGTCAGATCCCTAATTTAATTAAAATGGAAGATGAAGAGGAGAGTGAGTTATCTCACTCAAACGTCTCTTTTGAGACAGAAACCATCTTTGGTCATAATAAAGAAGACACCCCTACTACTTTAATTTATGGGGAAGATGTATGCTATGATGATGGGACAAAAGAAGCAGAATGTGACCCCTCAATGAATAAAGAGGGCCACGTGGCTTATGGTCAAAAGAAGGGCCACTCTAACTTTAATTCCAATGTCACACGCCATATGAGTAATTTTAGTTGGATTTTCGATTGCGGAGCAACGGATACCATGTCTAATGATCCCGATGATTTCGTCACGTATGAGAAACCGACTAAAATTTTGATTAAAACCGCTAACGGGGAAGAAATTAAAGTTAGAGGAGCGGGAAAAATTTCCTTGTCGGAAAACTTGAGTTTAAATAATTGTTTATATGTTCCCGATCTCTCACATAAAATTTTTCTTGGATTTTTCTATTTTTATTTAAAAAATCTTTAGATGACAACATTACCTTTGAATTTTTCACAATTGACTTGCATGAGTTGGTCAGAATATTTGAAAAAATTTTCGCCCATCGTTTGTGATGCTAGAGACTTTGAGTTGATTAGGGTTCATTCCTTCAAGTGTCACATGACTGCCCAGCGCAAGTATTTTTATTTTTATTTTTAATATGGGGTAGGTTGATGGGAGGGGAGGGCTAGGTAAGATTCGATGGCAAGACCTCGTTTGGAATTCCTGGGTCCGCCACTGTATGACGTTCGTGTTTTGTACCCCAGTTTGAAATTCCTGGGTCCGCCACCTAGATATTTGACTGTTCTGAATAAAAATGGTTCATGTTTAATGAATTCAAAGAGATACTACTTGGAGGCTTTATCATTGATGCAGCAATTTGCAATGCGATCGTTAAGTTGAGGCTTTGAGTGGCTTCAACAAAAACTATTTAAGGTTAAAGAATATTCTGCTACAGAAAAAAAATTACTAGTAAATAAGAAACTATCTTTCGCACACTAAAACAAATTCAAGAAAAGAATGATGGGAACAAATATTACAAGCATCCATCATATTGTCATCACAATCAGATTTTGCACACAATATTCCACAGGCACAATGCCAGGACCATTCAACAGTTGGTTGTTCCTCACGAACCGCAGCATGCTGATTTTGCAGCTGCTTGAGTGCCTGATTGATCAGTGGCTTTGATTGTAATTGCTGGTTGAGCCTGCAATTGACATTATATGCTTGAGGCAACCGGAAACGAAAGACAATGAAAAGGAAATACTGCAAGATCGGGATTTTACCTCCTGCTTAGTGTCAGAATCTGCAAGCCTTTGCTTGATGTCCCTCCCTATGGAGAAGAAAACCTCCTCTACGTTAAGATTTGTCTTTGCACTCTGCAGAGATAAAAATACATGTTCAAATCTAGTAATGATATAACAGCAATCAGCATAGTATGTAGTAACTCCCAGAGCTGGCAATTTCTATACAGGTCCATGACGATGTAAATATAACAAGTATTATGACAGAACCCCTACTTATATGCCAGAACTGCCAGCTCTTGGATAAACAGTACGCAAACAAATAGCAGAGCACTTACAGTTTCAAAAAACTTAATCCCATATTCATCAGCTAGAGCCTGTCCACTGGCTGTCGGCACAGCCTGAAGAAATGTAAAAGAATAAAATCATTGACATATAGTCATACACAACCCTGGCAGGTTTGATCTGTAAGCCAAGCAATCACAACTAAAGGGTGAAACATGCAAGTTGAAATTCTAAAAGCCAAAATCACCCCTTACCCTTTTACTCTCATCCATGTCAGCCTTGTTCCCTACCAGAATCTTGTTCACGTTATCAGAAGCATGTTGCTCAATGTTGCGTATCCAATTTCTGATGTCTGGAAAGCAGAGGCAAAAATATAAGAAATGCCCAGTGTAGAAGTTTGATCTATTTCGAAACCACCAGTTAAATTGGAGAGGAAAAATCTTTCAAAACCAAGAACTCAGTTAAAAACAGCCGCAAGACTCTCAGGCCTCAGCAATACCATACTAACAGGTACTTCCTCCATTTCACCATCATCTTTCCATTGATTTGACACGATTTTTTTTAAGAAAGTGTGAGGACGACATGATATAGTGACCCTCATGTGCTTTTAAAGAAGATTTTATTGGGAGGAAAGTATACAGATTACAGACCACATGGATAATGATTAATGACTCCCATGACTCATATGAGATAATTCAACATAAAATGGTTAAAAAAATCATCCAATATGAAAATGGGAAGTTGTTAGTTAATTAACCCAAAATATGAATGGGAACTTATGCTGAAATGGAGGGAGTATAATCTTTTTTAGAAGTCAAGCCATAGGTTTATCCACAACCTTCGCAAAGACCTCACAAGAAGCAGGGATTTTAAAAGTAAGGTCTTATTCCAAAGAGTATAAAGTAAGGTGAGAGACTTACTGTTAAATGATGACTCGTCAGTAACATCATACACCAACAGAATACCCATGGCTCCACGATAATAAGCTGATATGAGAAAAGCAAAAAGTTTATTACAAGAGTGTAAATAGAAATATATTTTTGACACATAATTCCATAAGATAAATCAGCAGACAATTAGCGTTATTTTTAACTTCTATGGACACGCAAGAATCCAGACTCACAAATCCGAGCAGATTCCGCACAAGTAAAATACTGAATAATACCTGTTGTAATAGTCCTAAACCGTTCTTGACCAGCAGTATCCCATATCTGAAGTTTAATCCTCTTGCCATCAAGCTCTATGGTCCGAATTTTAAAATCGATACTGCACGAGAAATAACATTAGTGCTAAGTCAAGTATTCATAATGACCGAGTAATCAAGTAACAAACAAACGATAACAATACCCAATAGTTGTGATAAAACTCGTTGTAAAGGAACCATCGGAGAATCGCAGGAGGAGACAACTCTTACCCACACCTAAAAACGCAGTTTACTTGGTTAAAAACTCCATTCATAGCAGAAGACTATTTTCATACAAAATTGACACAAGTTCTACAGTTCAAAGAGCAGACAACAGAGCATAAAGTTTTTCAATTCATAAAACATTATTGTAATTAATGCTAAGTACAAAAAAAGCACATCGGAAAAATTTCAGATCTAGTCCCTGAGTCCTCACAACTAAGACTCTTGGGGGATGTTTGCTAAATGTGAATGAGAATTGTGAGACCAAAAACTGAAACTTGGATAAGAATTTGGGTGGAAATATAAGAAAAATTGCCTTATGTCTTTGTTTAGTATGATATGGTAGTGGTTACAGGTTAGGAACATTTGGTAATGTACATAAAATAAAAATTACCGGTTTACATTACTTTACTTTTGGGAAGTTCTCTAGAGCACTAACATTTTATCCACTTGTTCATGTTTTTAAAGCCATTTCTTTGATTCTGTCTTACTGCAACCTCTCTTCTCTCAATTCAAACCTTTCTATTTTGTTTTCTCTCTCCTCATACTTCCATTTCCTTAATTAAAAAAGCTCAAAACCTTCAACAAATCAAAATAAAACAACGATTTGGTGAACATCAAGCTGGTGACCAATTGGTAAATACTGAACAAAAACTTAGTTCTCACAAATTTCCTAAATCAACCATTTGCACATAACAAACGTACAAAAGAACAAGCATCACCCATAGAACTAGGGGCACATCAATGCTAGCTCAACGATGTCAAATGACAACATTCAACTTATGTAAAAAATCATATGTGTAAAAATACTAATATGAGTATTGGATAAATTAATAAAAGATTTGCTATTTGACATCACACATTAGGTTCACATCCCATCAGCCACATTTACTTGACCTGGATATAAAGCCGTTTCAGTTTTAAACGACATTTTTCCAACATTCACATCCTAATTTTTCCAAGTTCCACCACCGTCAACTCTCGTTCAAACCACTCTAGCACCGCCAATCCTTGTTCCTACTCCCTCGACCAGCCGTGTGCATCGTCCTTACTATGTATGTATCTAACAATTTTTTTCTTTTTCTTTCTGCCCCAAAAAAAAGTTTAAAAAGTTTTCATTAAAATTTGTTTAAACGTTAATGGTTAAATTTGTTCAAATTCGTAGGACTTTGTTTAAATTTCAATTGATTAGAAATTTAATTCTACAATTGTCCGTTAATCTTTTTTTGAATTAGTATCAATTTGTTTGAATTTATTGGAATACAAGTTTAAATAATTGATTTAAGGTTTTTAGAGTTTAGAAAGGATAGGTGTTTATAAATGATTGTATTTGAGAGTTCAAAAAGGATAAGTAATTCAAAAGAGTGGCTTCACGATCATATTTAGCTTGAAAACACGGCGTGGACAATTAACATGATTAGAATGTTGATGAAAGTAATTTTTTTAAAAATAACGATATCATTTGATTTTATTAGAGATCCGCCCGCATAGAACATGAGGTTCATATGATATGCTGTCAGGTCTATTAATGAAACACAAACGCTGTGGAACTAATCTGTGACACAAGTGAAACCAAACAACCACAGAAAGTAATCAATCATCTCCAAACCAAACTTACAGCATTGACGCTGTCAAATTCCTCATCTTCTAATTAAAACCACACCTATTCCATCTTCATCAAACCACAATTGCGGTACCATATCTTCAATTTCATTTCATAACCACCAAAAATTGATAGAAAAATTCTCAATTAATATTAATGATCACATTTTTCACAATAGCGAACTGGACCAAATATAAAACAGCAAAATGCCACAAATACAATCAATCAACAATGTTTAATATCAGAAAAAAGCGTCAAAGATCTAGAAGCGTGATTCAATTCAATAAAAAAGATACATTACCACTATCACCAATCAAAAGAAGCTTGATGAGATAATCGTAATCAGCGCGTGCTCTCACAGGCGGAGCGGCCATTGATTAAACGCCTCCTGAAACCCTAAAAATGTCAAGTCGATAATCTCCTGCATTCAAATCCATTAAACAACGAAATTATACAACGATTAAATTAAATTCGTAATAAATCAACGAAAAGCGAAGAAATTAACTAGATCAGAGGAAATAAATTTAGGTCAAGCATGGATCGGCCATTAAAAATGCTGTAAATTACAGTGAGAACATACCAAGGATATACAGATATAATGAATTGACACTCCAGGAAACAATTTTTTGGGTTTTACCACAAAAATCTTTCGCGTTTTTTCCTTTTTTTTTTATTGAATTCGGAATTCGGTTGAGGAGAGAGAAAGGACGAAACTTGATGAATCGGCCCTCTCCTATTAATGGCAATTTTCCCTTGCTCCTCGACGAAAATGTTGCAACTTGCAAGTAGAAGTATTCAGCGCAGATTTAATCATTTTGATAGTTGGTTTAAAAGTAGCATATATAGACATTTAGTACTCCCTCCATTTTTTAGTAAGGGTAGGTGAAAGTCTAATCTAAAGTATTCTTAGCTGAATAAAATTTGATTTTAATATTTATTCTATTTAATTCAATTTTCTATGATTTTATTCATCATCATCACCATATCTAATATTCAGCTCAGAGTAGGATCTGGGTGAGGTAAGTTGACAAACAATCTATGCATGTACTCCCTTTAAGAAAGGACTAGAGGAAAATGGTCTATAATTTACCCCAAAAAGGATATAGCCCTGTATAATAGGAGAATGAATGACGACTGACAATGATGTCTAAAGAGAAAGATAACCAAAAGTTAAGAGGAATAGAAACTAAAAAGACAGAAGGAGAAAGAAGAAATGAAAAAAAAAAAAGAAAAAGAAAAAAAAAAAGAAAGAAAAGATAACTAAAAGGGTGGGGGGAGCCTAATAGCGGTCCAAAACATGAATCTAACGTCTCTAACTATTCATATTCCTAGTCAAGTCCGCAGAGAGGCGCTTCTCACGCAAGTCATTCTTAATTTGCTCTACTCGCGTTTTCTTAGTTCTTCCCCGTCTTCTCTTACTCTCCACTATGAGGCTTTCTACCGTTCTAACAGGAGCGTCTACTGTCTTTCTTTGCACATGACCAAACCATATTAACCTATTTTCACGCATCTTAGCAGATTGAGGGGCAGCACCTAGCTTCTCTCTATAAATCGTTAATATTAAATGTAAAAAATGGTAATATGATAATTCGGATAGTTTTATCAGGAAATTTTTTGGACAAATTTATGGATTATTTGTTTTATTTCAATCATTTCATTTACTTGACAAAATTCATACTAATGTATTACCGTTTGAATAGGAAAAATTTGAAATGAATAAGATTATTTATCAAAAAAAAAGCATACAATAAGATCATAATCAAACTTATTCCAAATATAAGCGCCTAATACCCCAAAGCACAGGTTCGGGTTAATTCGCAGTTATTAAGTGCGAACAGAAGCAAGCTGGTAAAAAAAATCAAGTGGTTGTTCGCACTTAGTAATTGCGAACAGGTCAAACAGGGTCAACATGCTGATTTTAAGACAAGAAGTTGTTCGCACTTACTAAGTGCGAACAACCTAAATCTTAGGTTTGGGAATTACACGCTTAGTTTTGGAATAAGTTTGATTATGATCTTATTGTATGCTCTTTCTTGATAAATAATCTTATTCATTTCAAATTTTCTTGAATAGGTGATATTATGTTCGTAACTAGAGTGAGGCAAACAGAGTCATCGCCCAAGGCCCATTAGAGAAAGAACTTAAATTTTTGAATTCTAGTTGGTTTGAATCTAACACAAAACTAGAGTTTGAAAGTGATAAAATGATTTTGGGGTTCACGAAATATGCACATGCAATTCCTATTGAGGAAGAAACATGTCAACAACAATTATTGACAAAAACCATTTGCCAATTTTTGTCCTAACCCTCCATAAATGGGTGTTGAAAAGGTTGTCTAGCAAATGCAAAACACAAGAATGTGTTAATGGTAAATTGATTTTGGCTTACTTCTAGCTAGCTTTTTTCTTATGGTCGAAATTTAATTAGATATATTAATAAAGTGAACAATTGCTTAGGATTTATTTTTTTGAAAGTTTTATAAATGATATCCTAGTTATTGAAAATATTAAATTTTGAATTTATTTTTTTATCGCTAAAGTTTGTGTTTAAAGTTTTGCATAGGGCTAGCTAGATCGGGTTATGCAAAATTGAGAGTTCGGATTTGACCCTTAAATATACTCTTTTGAGCTTTAAACGAGTTGAGCCTTAAATAAACTGAACTGCAAATGAGTTTTCTTATTATTTTTGCTTGAAAAATGATATATAACTATAGATTTATAATGGTCTACAGTCTTCTGGTTATAATTGAAAAAATCAAATTATTAAATTACCAGACCTTTCACTCAATTCAACATGCTTATTTCAATGAAAATTTAAATGAATAAAATTATAAACAAGTCGAGTTGGTTTAGAGTGGGAAAGGGAGGGAAGGGAAGGGGAGATGGTCAGATGAGAGTCTTTTCTTTTTAAATCTTTTTAATGTTTGAAAAAATTGTTTTTTCCCGTCAATTTTCTTTCCTCTATTTTCTCGATTTGCTTTTATTGAAATGAAGAAAAAGAAGTCATTCCATTTTTTCCCCTTCTTTTTCATTAACTTCTTTTATTCAAACATAATGTAAAGGTCTCTGTGTAGACTAGAAGATCAAGTGATCCTAGGAATCACATATGCGTGACAACATTAGACCCGACGTCTTTCCTATTTTGCTTAAACAAGCACATCCCTACTCATTCAATTAAGTAGGCTCAAAACTATAAAGTTTTCTGTCATTAGCAATTCAAACAAGTACACCCTGCTCGTTCATTTAATCCTCCGTTACTGGCACTCTTTGTTACTCGTAACTTCATCGACGCCAAGTATGTTCTTTGTATATCCTTCCTACTTCTTCATCAAGACAATAAGTTATTAGAGCAAAACTCACTAAATGATCAAAGTATGGTACGGGTGATTTGCTTGTTGCAACAACAAAAAGGATTACTAAGTCATGTCTCTTCATTCATTTTTTTTTCTCAAAGAGACCATCACAATCAACAGATAAATAGTGGAGAATTAGATCTTGTCTTAGTTGAAATAAATATCATTTTTTCCAGATAAGATCTTGAGATCGAATTTCACCTAATCCTTCCCTTTTACTAAAAAAACAGATAGATAGTGGGAAGTGGCCATAAAGACAATAATTTTATATCTTAATAAAAACAATTTACTTAATGATTGATTAGTCATTAAAAGGGTTATGATTAATATGAGAATAGAGTCCACTCTATGTGCTCGCTAAAAACCAAGAAAGAAAAAGGTAGCAATACAACTCATACATGCATATGAATTCATACAACTTCACTTTGTACAAATTTCATGTAGCAAATACAGCTATGTGGACTACTTTTTACATAATATTGTAATTTTGATTTCGTTGATTATTTCTTTTGGTCTTTTCCCATAAGACAAAATCATTTTATTCGAATTTATCAACCCTTGACGATCATTATATTTATATAAATACTCACTAATTTTCTTTACTTAATAATTTGGATCATTATTATAACCAATGTCTCTTTACTCCCTCCTTATCCCTTTCTTAGGAGAACTGATAAAACTTGACCGCATCTTTAAAAAAAATAAGTCCTTCACTCGGATCCTATCTTATGAGGAATACTGAGAATGTCATTTACCTTTACCTTGTAATCTTACTTATGATACATAAGATATAGAGTATAAAATTAGAAAAAATCTCATTTGATAAAATTTTGGATAGTCATTGATTTTGTGTGTTACACCCTCGCTCCCTATTGGATGAGATTAAAAGATAACAAATTTATGAATTAGATTAAATAAAGAAGTATGAGAGTCATCACCCAGAGAAGAAAGGGTGCATAGTAAGTGAGACAACTTTAAATCGAAGCAAGGTGCAAATTAAATTGGACGAAGAGAATATGGATCTAACAGCGTAGCGGAAGTAATGAACAAAGGTGTAAAAATGTTGAATATGGTAGGGTTTTTTGAGTACAGGGTAGGCTAAGAAAAAGAGAAGGAAAGGGGAATAACTAGGTGAGAATCTAATCAAGGAAAATTCCTAAAGAACAGTACTTGCTCTCTAATTGAGACAAGACTCGGTTCTCAAACCCAAAAAGATAAAATGAGAGTGTGATTGTACTGATAAACATGACTAAATATGAAAGTAATATAATTCGATTGTGCAAGAAAGTAGATGGCAATTAAAGACGTTTAATTTTAATGAGGTTCACCTAATTGATGAAAAAATTACATCTATAGAGTTAGTATGAAAGACATAGACAATGTAAGGATTTTGGAAATGTACTTTAATTTATAAATAAACAATAAATTAAAATACAAGTTTGTGATAGAAAAACCAAATTACATATGACGATCAAGCCTTGCTTATATTCACCACCAAGATCTCCGATACACCAATCTTTAACACGATCAAAGTAACAAAGAAGATTTTGTTGGAACTTGATATGAATTCTAGGCGAGATGCTCTTTCCTAAAACGTTATTTCCTCCCTACCACGGTGCTTGGGAACAAATCGGAAATACGTTTTGAGATACAAAAAATCACACTAATATCCTAGCATATGGAAATTAGAATGACACAAGAAAAACTTAAATGGAAGGCAATATAGAAATACAATCAAGATTTGCAAGATCTTGATTAAAATGCTTAAAATTAATTAAATCATTTCCGATATTCACTACACTCTAAATTCCAAAGAATCACAAGAAAAGAGATAATGGGAAATATAAAGTAGAAGCCTTATGCTAATTGACTTGGCTTAATTACAAACTTAAAGCAAGTAAAAAAAATACATTGGCTTAAGTATCCAAAGCTTAGCGGGAATTATATTAGGCAAATGAAGAGGGGGCAGCATGTGCAATTTAAGTATTTTAGATCAGTTTAAAACTAGATAATGCCCGTGCGATGCACGGTTTCAAATTTTATGACCTATTAGTGTATTATATTTATATTTCGTTTCACTCTGAACAGTTTTATATCATATTTTGCATTGTGTGCAATATAATTATATTTACACTTTTATTATTTTTTATTTTAATAAAAGATCAAATGGTTCGTACCTTGAGTACAATAAGAAATTATGAGTTTCTTCAATAGAAAATAAGTTATTAATTTTTGCTAACAAAAATAACTATTACATTAATTTGTAGAAGTATTAAATATTATTACTATTAATAACACACTTTAAAATCAAATATAAATACATAGAAATATGTAAAATTATTTTATTAGTTTAAACGAAAATCCCATAAAAATATATAAAAGATAGTCATAACCAAGATCATATTAGAATTAATCATTGCATTTAAGGAGCCAAGAGTATAAATAACAAAAAAATCCTAATAAAAGTATATTACGTTTTAACTATCTCGAAATATCCAATACACTAAATAATATTCATTTAACAAATAAAATTAAAAACATTTTATAAATAACTAAAATAAATTAAATATAATATATAATTTTCTAATACATTAAATATGATTTGACCCAAAAAAAACAATTAATAAAAAAAATAATAAACTCAAAATAAGAAAGTAGAAAGTCAAAGATCATAGCAACAATGACATCATCATTTGATTTAGGAGGGAAAATTTTTTATCAAGAAGCGACATGTAACCAACTTTGAAAGGTGATGATGTAAGCGTGTTTTATTTTAGTAATAGTTATAGATGAAATTTAAAATACACATTAATTTTTACATAAGTGTAAATTTATTATTGAAGTAATTAAATCTGATTAGTTATAAAGTCGAATAATTAATTGGTGGATAAAGCAACTCAAGGTTTTAAAGTCCTATGACATAAGCCTTTCAGTTGATCCACAATAAGTTGGCACAACAACCCACTAGAAAATTACTCTATAGACTGTTTTTTTGATTTGATTTAGCAATTTTTTAACTTTTCAAAAGTGTTAATCTTATTAAATTATGGTAAAGTGAACCCTAATTGCAATTTAAAACTCTTAGTATTTAGTAATTGGTACTGGCTTTCATTAATTTGCAACATTTTTTATTTCCATTTGTTATTTTAACTCTGTAAATATTGCTTTTGTGAAAGTTTTCTTATCTTTTTTAATGTCTCAACAGCACACTTTCTTTTTTATTAACATCCTCACAATTTCAATGTCACCATATATCATTTCATAATATTTAGTTCATTTTATAATGTTGTGTATTCATGGGGACCCATCGTGTAAGGAAACGCATAATTTTTTAAATTAAGATTAATATATTGGTAAAAGAGTCATACAACGTGTACATTAGACATAACAACAGACGAATATATAAATCCTAAGATCATATAACAATCTAAATGAAAGTAACCATAAACATTGTAAATGAAACATGAAAGTTTTGCATACCTTCTTTCACGCGACTCTTTTGATTCAAATGCAATTTTCATATAGAATTGAATTTGATACAATTATTTGTAAATGAAATATTGGTATCTCTTTTAATGTTGCAAAGATCTTCATCAATTAAATCAATTTTTACCATATGAGTTTAATCTCACATATGGCAAGACTTAAAATCTGATAAATGATTTTTAAAACCCATTAAATGATACAAAAACTCTTCAATGGAGAGAAAATGGAGTTTTATTTTGAATAATAAAGTAAAGTACTAGAATAAAAAATCAACTTGTTCATCGCTTATCAAAAGGTTGATGATAGCACAAACTAAATTAACAAAAAAAAATCAGAATTTGAGAGAATAACACAAATGGGCGAGAGAAGATGCAAAAGGCCGTGGCTTAAGGAAAATTTCCAAAGGTTTTAAGAAAAACCTAGCAATTAAATTTCCATCCGCGATAATTAAATAGGATTTATTATATGTGTTAAATCAATTTGACAATAGCCCTTAAAAAAATACAATTTTTAATCAAATGATCTGAATCATAGCCGAAATAGATCGGTACCCCTTGAAAGACAAAGAAGTATGGACCATTGATAGGAAAATCTTAATGAACATGCATGTATATATATATAGTTGTATACCACAATCAAAATCCTAATAATCCTAGGGAACATGCATGTATAGTTGTATGGTATGCCCCATTTCCTCTTTCCCTCTTGACTGGAAAAAAACTTTAGACAGATTCCACATACTCTATTATACAACATTTGACGTGGCATAAATTATGAACTTAATTATGACAAAAAAAAAAAAAAGAAAATAAATTAAAAAAGAATGAAGAATATGCTTAAATAGATACCACTTTATTATGATCCTTACCAAATACCAAACCTTACAAATCCAAGTAATTCATATTTAAATTAACACATAAACTTTCCTTCACCAATTTCAAAACCCTCTAAAAACCCCAAACTTAATATCAATCATATCCTAGTCCTTTAAATCCAATGGAAGAAGGAGAGTGCAGGAACAGGAGCAATGGTGAGGATGTGGTGCAGAGGATTTAAATCATCAAATTAAATATTCTGGTTTTTGATCATCAAGATCATTAAATGATCAAATGGTTGAGAATGGATGATCTAAGATGGGGCAACTACCTATCCTTTGGCAATGTTTTTGGAGTATTTTTTTTTATCCTTTTGGGCTTAGAAAATGAAGGGTGATTATGAGCTTGAATTTAGGTATTAATTACTTTTATAATATATTTTTCTTTGAGAAAAAGGAGTAAAGAAATTAATGTTCTTAATTTTACTCTTAATAAGTAATATTTTTTAGATTACTATTATAATTTCTTGTGAAATTTATTTGTTGTTGTATTTTAGCTTTATTATAGCAATCAACAAAATCCACATCTTGAAATATATTTGGATGAAATGCAAAGGTAGCTAGTCTAAGCCAGAGATGTTCATTTAGGTCATTGGGTTGATTTCGGGTCAGATGTTTCGGATCGGTACAAAATCGGGTTTTGTGTTCAGATTAGTTTTTACATAATCGTAGATACATTTTTAAGTTGGGTCAAATCGGATTCAGTTATAAAGTCGGGTGTCTATCGGGTTATCGAGTCTATTTTGAACACCTCTAGTCTAAGCTAAGAAAAGTATGTTTTGTACTCGATATTAAAAGTTAGTGTAATTTTAGGAGGAAAATTTCTAGACAAATTTAATAGTTATGCTTGTTGTATATCTCATTTTGTTCGCAAACTTCATTTTAATACATTTACATTTGAAGAAGGTGCATGTATTAAGTGAAAATGAGAAACTAAAAAAAATATCAACAAATTTACCATATAAATTTGGGTCAATAGAGTTGTGAATAGATACAAAGTGCCCTTTCCAGCTTGTAAAAAAAAGTTGGAAGCTGTGCTCACTGCTCAATTGCTCTCAACAAGAATTTGTATTTTTTTTTTGGTTGTTTTTTTAGAATAATTTGCCATGCAATTATGTTGTTAATGAGTATGCAAAATACATACTTCCTCCGTTCCATAATACTTGCTACATATTCCATTTTGGGAAATTTCTTATTACTTGCTACATTTCCTTATTTGGTAACAAACCAATCATTTAAAGTTATACCTACCCCTACTTTTATCCTACTCTATATCTAATTACTCCTATTTTTCTTTTTCATTTTTCAACAAATAATATTAAAAAATTTCAAAAAGCAACTTTTCACCTATTGCTCATCATTGCACAGTTACTCCTTAATATTTGTGCCCATGCAACGGTAGCAACTAAATAAGAACGGAGGAAGTATATGGAAACAACCTAATACAATATTGCCTAGAACATATACATATACTAATCTACTAAATTAAGAAGATAATCACAAAATGGAATATACTTAGAATAAATAATATTCTCCAAATATTATTATATTCTATCAGTTTTGGATTTCTATCAACCACCCTCATTTATCTGGTTTTTAAGTAACATAATACTTCATAACTATATAAGTATTATTGGTCATTGTTATGGTCATTAGCTATGGGCAAAACAATATGGGTCAGGGGAGCTAGGCCCAACCCTCTTATTGAAAATGCGACTCTTTGTGTTTTCAGCTTTGACCGGTCAAACTCCCGGTAACCGGTCAAACACCCCACTACCCCTACCCCCATTACCTCCAACCCTCAACTATCCACCATCACCAACCACATTGACGACCGAACATCCCCCCCCCCCCCCCCCCCCCCCCCCCACAAAGACACACCACTTTCCCCACCCTTCAAATCTCCTCCCCCAACTCTTTCAAATGCACTAAATGGATGAATATCCTTCCCTTACTGTTAAGATTTGATTCAAAATTAAAATAGTACTCCCTCCGGTCCAGTTTAGATGTCCCATTTGACTTTTGGCACTATTCACTTATCACTCTTAATTTGTATTTTACTCTTAATCTATAAGTTAAAACATAGTCATGTGGGATCTTGTTTGATTCGTCTCAATACAAGGATTATTAATATCAATTTGTTATAATTTTTGATTAAGAATAATTAGAGATATTAAGGGTTAAAATATTACCTCGGCATGTGTGAAAAGTCAAATGGGACATCTAAACTGGACGAAAGGGAGTATTATTCAGGAGTTAGTTATTTTAGTAAGTTATTAGGAGTAATTAGGGCCGGCCCCAAGTTTTTAGGGGCTCGGAGCGAAAGATTATAAACTATTGTATACATATAGAAAAGTTCGAACCATATCACTAATTGAAAATTTGTCACTAGGTTTGTAAAAAAATGTTGATTTTTTGTTTTGTAGTAAAATAAAAATAGGTTGTAGGCATTGGATAGTGAATGTTCTAGACATATGAGTAGAAAATTAAGGCTATCAAAACCAAAATTTCAAGTCTAGTTTTGATGAAGAGAATAAAATTTGTGTGGATTTTTAAACTCCTTCAGTAGCTTAAAGTAACCTGAAATTGAGCATTAATTTTGGTAAACAAATACTCCACTTTCATGCAACGATAAATCTAGAATTGAAAGGAATCGTTTAAACAAGAAATGAAATTATATCAACTAAAATACTTTCCTTAAAAATTTGTAGCTATTATATTTATTCTTATAGGACATAAGTAACTTATAATTACAAAGAAATAAACAAACACACTTTTTATTACGTAACATACGAATACAACAATATGACTACAATCGCAATAACTAAAAAAGAAAGAAGGTATGAGATCGATCGATCAATCTACCGACTACCCTTCAACACTAGAAACAGAATACATTCATATTTTCGAGAATCCGATCGATCTTAGAACAAAGTACTAGCAGAGCCGTCTTGAACAACTTGGGGGTCCTGTACAAAATTTATATTTTGCGCCTTAATTATAGTAAATATATTTATTTTTTAAATTAATTTAACATATTTCTTTTTTTGATTAACTTTTCTCATATATTGGAGAAAGAGGAGCCCTGTACGGTCGATCACCTCGCACACCCTCAAAGACCCCTCTGAGTACTAGTAACAAGTACCTTGAACATAGTTGGGGAAAGTATAATAGCAGCTATATGTGGGACAACATGGATTTAAGGCCCCACATGGTTGGTTATATGTTGGGCACCAATCCGCATACGTAAAGCATTTTTTGTAAAGCGTCCCGCCTGAGTAGTATTGTGGTTTGCAAAACAGTCCGTCGCAACAATCCCTATATGTGCACGATTCTCCGACCCTGTTGCAATCCTGGGCTACGCCAAGAGTAGTGGCCACAACCAGAATCATTGCGATCGCTACACATAATTTCTTTGTATTCATCATCTTTTTATTAATTCTTTGAATTTTTTTTTGCTTGATTTAATGGATTCTACATAATGTCAATTTTATCCCCTTTTATAAAATTTAATTGTGGATTAAATTAATAAACATGCGTTAGAGCATCCTGTTTATTTTATTAATCAGTCTTTGTAATTGTAGCCATGTGTGGACAACTTCTCAACACAGCACATATGAAAGAGACTAATTGCTAACTCTCTATGCATTGACTTTCAATTTCAGAACGTAACAAATATTTTTTAATTTACGACTTCAAGCTTTTAATTTTTCCATGATAATGTTTTAACTTATAGATTAAGAGTAAAATACAAAATAAGAGTGATGAGTGAATAGTGCCAAAAGTCAAATGGGACTAGTAAACTGAACCGGAGGGAGTATGATTTTGGCAAATAAGAAAATGAGATAACTAAAATGATTCGGAGGGAGTATTATATAGTATGTCCTTATATATGAAATTTATTTATATTTTTATTTATAGTATACATTATTATAATATATCTTAATCTTATCTATTAATTACTCCATCCATTCCTTTTTATTTATCCACTTTACCTTTTGCACGCATTTTTTAGCAAATTTCAAGCCTTAATATCGCTATGTACGCATCATAAAAAATTATAAAAATTACATATTAAAAAACTTGACATCAAGACAAATCTAACAAGATCTCATATGAATATATTTTATCATCAATATATACTTCAAAAATCTAATTTAAATTTCTCTCTCTAAAAGTGGACAAACTTAAAGTGGACAAACAAAAAGGATCGGAGGGAAGGAAGTAACATTCAGTGAGAAACAAGTTAAAGATTATAATATATATTTAAATGAAAATTCTATCTTATCTATGCGTGTATCCCATACTAATATGCTACTTATATGCTTGGTTGACTTGTTTCAAGAGTTAACTTAAAAGCTTGTTTTGGTGCAGATCAGTCAATTCGGAGCAATTTGATCAATCCGATTCAACTGTTCAAGAGAGATTCCCAAATGGAGAGAATGAGAGATAATAGGGTGTTCAATGATGTTACTATTTAGTGATATTTATCATATTAGTTTCGATGGATGCACTTATATATATCCAATTCTAATATCGCTTCAATAAAATAAATATAAAGACGCACAAGTTAGCAGGTACATTGGAGAGTTTCGTACAAGATCTTCACTATCACTTCGATCGGATAATAATTTATGGAGAGAAAGGATGCTAAGGTAAAAAGATATGAAAATAATGCGGGAGTTCCCCGTGTTTTTTTGGTTTTAAGACAAAAAGTTGTTCGCACTTAGTAAGTGCAAACAGCTTGAAAAACTAAAACAGGCTGTTAAGTAACAGCATGTTCCAGTTTTTCAAGCTGTCGGCACATACTAAGTGTGAACAGCCCAAACCTCAGGTTTGGAAATTACACGTTTAGTTTTGAAATAAGTTTGATTATGATCTTATTGTATGCTTTTTTTGATAAATAATCTTATTCATTTCAAATTTTCTTTTTTGAGAGGGAAGGGATGGGACTCAAAGAAAAAAGATCATTAAAATATTATTTTCATTCTAAATCTTTCCACTTATAGATATATTTTATTATCATCAAAATCAAGGAATTCAATTCACAAAATCTCTTCCTTCTGAATCCTCCTCCAAAATCAATATCCAAACAAAGGTAATAACTCTTAATAAAGAAGATGTCATTACTCCATATTTACAAGTAGAAGACATCAAAGAAACAGTAAATCATAAACAGTAAATCATAAACTATCCAAGCCACTACACCTATCAGAAAAAACGAAAATAAAGCCCTGTTCAAGACTAAGGGCTGGAAAGAAACTAAGGCCAGAGTTGATAAGCAATGACTCCATTCCTGATACTACATCACTGAATCCTCCAAACAATACAAGGTCTGGTCGATTTAACGACTTTATATGATGATAAATACAGACTGATACAAGTTTCACTTTAACTGTAAGCAGCAGATAATAAATCAAGTCTCAACCCCAACAATGAATTGACTAAACTAGACAAACCCACATCACATCTCCAATAATATGCTACAAGTTCAAATAAAAAAAATTTTAAAAAAAAAAAACAGGGATCTATCACACGACTGCTGATTGCAGAGGACCCAAGGTTATGTGAGTTTGCACTAGTAACGGAACGGTAAAAGAAAAAGCAGACATTGTATGTGAATCTCACACTAAATCATATTACCAACAATGAAATTGACCTCAAAATTTATAGTATGATTATCATCTCTTCACAAAAGTCTTTCATTTAGAATAACAAATGGATAAAAAGATTGTAGTAAAAACATAGGGCACACATCATTGTAAAAGGCGTGAGGTTAATCAACTACTCAACTCACTAGTAAAGCGTAAAAACTCGGCTTAATAGGACAATATAACAAAAGAAACACCAGAGTCAATGCATATTAGAGATATAAAAAAGGGGTCCTATGTTCTCAACCAAATAAGTCACAAGGCAAAATTTTCAGTAAAGTAAAACTAATCCAAATAGTCAAGAGACAATCCATAAAAGCTTCTTTTATCAGTAAAAAAAGCCAAGCACCTTGCCTCCAACATTCTTCCTTCTTGCCTCTTCGTGGTCCATGATTCCCGCTGAAGTTGTAAGTACAATGTATCCAAACTGAAAGAAAAGGCAAAATGATAATAATAAAGCATGTGAGTCCCTTAATGAAACATATGCAAACAATATGCTCCAGCCTGAAATCTTTTATTATTAAAGCTAATGTAGATATTTCAAAGAGCTCCTGGTAAAATTTAGAAAGTCAACCTGTCTAGAAGGAAGCAATCTTGCAGTCCAGGACTCAATCTCCTTCACTCCAACATCAAAACGAGGGCTGATAACACCACACTTGTTTAATCTTCCATTCAGCTCAATCACAATCTTTCCCGATCTGTGGTCATCAACGTACTCAAATTCTCCGATATAACCTACAGATAAAAATCAAATAGAAAACCAATCAACGATACATGCAACAAGCTAAACATATTTATCCCTAAAAAAGGAGGGAAGACATAAAAATAAGTGATTGTACCATGCTTTTGCATAACAAGGAGAAACTTGATGATCACTTTTGAAGAAGGTCTGATGAGGACCTGCCTCTTGCCTCTCTTCTCAGCATTATACATAGTTTTGAGAGCATCATTCAGAACACTTGTCCTCACCATCTTTGCAGGCACAAATTACTGTCATGATGTAAAACACCCAGGTTACTAAGACCCCAGCTCAAAACAATTTTGAGAAGAGATAGTTCATTGCAATAGGCAACTTGATCATCACTACCCATAGTACAGATCAAGTAATCATCACTAGTTATAAACGTATATATCAAGTTGATCATATCGTAAACGGATAAAAAGGTAACAAAGTCCAGCAAGATATAACACTTATTAGAGAAACTCATAGCAGATTTTATGGACATTTAATCATTAGAAATGTACAGCAATTGCTGGGACTAACCTAAAGTCTTACTTAATCTACGATTCTATCACTTGAACTGACAATAAATTTAAAATAGCTGACATAAATACAGTATATGATTTTCAATTTTTCAACAAGAGGCAACACCCATATCCTGGAGGAAAGATATTAAACTTCAAAATAGTGTAATTTTCTCCAATACCAAATGCTTATAATTAAACCATAAGTACACCTCGTACCTACCAAAATCAATGAAACCAATTTTACAGAACCAACATTATAATTTTAGTACCCATGATTCAAAAAACTAACACAGTTGCAAATTTATTGTTTCGAATAAAACTAATTTACCCAACAAAGACTTGTGCTACAAGATGGTTGATCAACAATTCGGATACCAATACCATTTAGAAATTATGAAGTCTCTTGATAAGAAGAAATAAACTGAAACAAGAATTGTGATAGTTTAGATAATACTGTTCACCCATTTTTCAAAGAAATTTAAGATTTACATATTATTCCATCTAATCAACATTTCGATTTCAATCACCAAAAGCAAACAAAACAAGATCAAATCATTCATCAAGCTCCAACATTCAAAACGACCAACAGGCTACCAAAGATAAATGAAAAACAAAATCAACTCCAACAATTAAAAAATAAAACAAGATATAATAAGATTATTATAAACAAACCTACAAAAGCAAACACATTTTTTTACATCAAATAAAAGCCAAACAACAAAAAGAACATCGATCAATTCATTTATACATTGATCAAAAGCAATCCAGAAGACAATGAATTGCAAATTGCAAAACTGAAAAAACGAAAGAGATGGAATTCGATTTGTTACCTAGTTGGAGAGAAAGCGGGAATACTGCGAGAGCTCTGAGGGAAACAAAATAATTAGGGTTTTATTTTAGCTTCGTTTGTGTTTATGGTCTTCTCCTTTGTTATGTTTCGGAAGCTTTTACCATTGGATCACTAACAAGGCCCATTAACAAAATGCAAATATTGGCCTCAGTTAGACAATTGGGCCAGTTGTCGAATACTTTTTCAGGCGATCTTGGGAGAGACTGTCTTACCGTCTTAGAATAAGACGGCCCAATATTCAGCCCATCGCGCTCCTTATTTGTTTTCTTTCTTCTTTTTCATTTTTTTGGGCACTTTTTAATTTTAATATTAAAGGTATCAATTTTGACCTTAAAGATATCAATTTCAATTTAGGTAGAAATTGATCAGTTCAATGCCACAATTGAAAATTTTAAATTATAAATATAACTTTAGCTTTCTCTTTCTATGTGCACTTGTGTAGAGATAGCAGCTGTTATTACATTAATATTATAGTTTAAATTTTTTTTTTAAATTACCCATATGACTTTTATGATTTTGGGCCCCTATATTTAATGGGCTCTAGGCATTTGCACTTCCAAACAACCCTCAAAACCGGGTCTGAATTGATTTTTAACAAATAAGCTAAACGGTAAGTCTTATGGGAGACGGTCTATTCTATAGACGGAATCCATGAAGTCCAGCCCAAAATATAACATAGTATATTTGGGGTTATAATAAATTATTTGGGGTTATAATAACTTATATTTGAGGTTATAGAATAGTATATTCGAGGTTATAATACCTTATATTTAGGATTATAACATAATATAATTGATATTAAAATAAAAAAAATCAGTTAAGGGAAAATGGGCTGGCCCAATTTTGTGGTCTATCCTATAGACCGTCACTTGTGAGATTTTGTGTAAGCTAAATAATGCAATGAAAATGTGGATTGAACTTTATGAAGAAGAGAATTAGGGTGTCGGGAATCCCCTAAAGTCTTGTATGATTTAATTCTCATTGGTGTCTATGGAGACTAATCACTTCACTGATGGAAGCTACTACCCTTCGTTTTCCTTCATTCGAAAAGAACACTAATGTTCTCTCTAATCTCAAACTTTTTGAAAAATCTTTCTAATATTGAGTTTTGAATGCTTTGATATGGATCTACAAGAAATATAGTTTTGGGCGTCGAAATAATTAATTTTTGGGCGTCACATAATAGGGTGTGGCACAAAATATGATTAGGGCGTCACACTGACATGAACGAAGCACAAAAGGGGTGTTTTAGGCGACATAAACATGGTGTGTCGCCCAAAACATATTATGGGCCACACATAAGAAATAGTGTCGC
This sequence comes from Amaranthus palmeri, assembly GCA_019776075.1. Lineage (NCBI taxonomy): Eukaryota > Viridiplantae > Streptophyta > Magnoliopsida > Caryophyllales > Amaranthaceae > Amaranthus > Amaranthus palmeri. Next base: position 7,092 of record JAAKBH010000230.1, on the reverse strand, counting down.
CCAAAATATATTATGGGCCACGCATAAGAAATAGTGTCGTCCAAAACCATAACTAGTTTTTTCCCTAACCCTAAAATCTAAAATCTGATTTCCGCCTCCCCTGTGTCACTCACCAATTCTCCCATAATTAAAAACCCTAAGTTTTCTCTCTAACCCTACAACCAAAAAAAAAGTCGGTCATTGGTTTTTCATGCCATTCTCTCCCATTGAGCGCCCATCTTCACTAACATTCTCCTCGCCAATCGTTTCTTCTCAAGGTTTGTTTCCATTTATATTTGTCAATTCCATCTCCATATATCTCCATCGCCATGGTTAAGGTTTGTTTCCATTTTTAAGGTTTCTTTGATTTTAATTTTTCTAAGTTTAATTTTGATGGCTACTACTCTTCTATTCCATGGCTGCTGCTGCTTTATATTTCTTTGGTTTTGTTTTTGTTGTTTTTTGTTTTTTTAATCTTTAATTTCTATTTGCTAAATGGGTATAAAGGAAGAAAATTGCAAAGGCTAAATGTTGTGAACTGATTAGCCCATGAATTGAAGACGAGGATATGAAGTGGAGTATTTGCTAAATGCTAATGCTTGTTTTTTATATTTAATTTATATAGTGTTGATGTATTTAAGGTGTTATCTTAAGGATCTTGCATAAGCTCTTTTGGGGTGTCTAATCACCAGGATTATTGCATTTATAGCATCAAATACGAAATGGGTTTCAGTATAATCAAGATCTGGATCTCTAAACCCTAAAAGATGATGAGGTATACCCTTACATTTTTGTTCTGTTACCTTATTTGTGACTACATCAAGCTCTTTATACACTTGCATCTTATCAGAATTAATTATTGCACCATCAAAACATTCTGTTAAATCAATTGAAAGTCTTGATTTCCCTGTCCTTTGTTGCTCCGATTACAAACACTACGTTATTCTTGTAGTTGTGATCATTTAAGTGTAAGTTTCTTGTGCTAAACCCATAAGTGAAATTCAGCATATTGCGGAGAGAAAATTGAGGGATTCATGGTGTGCTTAGGTTGATTTGAGGACTAACGTTTTGTCCCAAATGTGGCTACTGGGAAAACTAATGGGCAAAAAATGGTTAGTGATTTGGTATATGCAAAGTACAAAGAAATGTGTCTAATTCCATTTGTAAGGAACCATTTTTATTGTTGTAAAGGGCGTGAATGGAGAGCTTGTTTAGGGATAAAAACTAAGGTTTTTATGCGATGAAAATGACTTTCCAAAATAGCCATTGAAAAATACTAGTTTCCCTATTACTTTCCATCAGTTTTAATACATTTTTGATATATATGATTTTGTGTTAACTTTACATTCAAGCATTTTTAGTAGATAGTCATGCAACAATCGATTGGTAAGGTATCTGAAATGTTAACTATTCTAATTCTTAAGTTTGCTTCTTCTTGGTGATTGTTACATGGGATTTAGAATTATAATATTTCAAGGGATATACAGTCGATCGGTAATGTATCTAAGGTATTTCATACTTTGTTTTTCACGAGCTTTTATACATTTTGAAATATTTAGGGAGAAAGATTTATAACTACATTTCAAGAAGTAGATGGTGATTGAAAAAATGGCGACACCTTTGTGTGAATATCAATGTTTGTTCATTTGTGTGAGTATCAATAGAATATTTTGGTTCAATTTCTTTATTTGAACTTAATTTTCTAAAAGTCATTAATCAATCACAAATGTTTGTTCATTAGTGTGAATATCAATGGAATATTTTTGTTTGAAGGGTGAAAATATCAATATCAAAGATCGATTGTATTCTAAAATTTAGGTTATACAATAGATTTATTTGTTAGTGTTTTGCTCTCCTAAATGTGTGATTAAAGCTTTGATATTTGTATTTATAGGGAGATTGGACTTTGCTAAGATATGTTGATGGAGTCAACGTGAAAGTAACATTGAACGGTCAATGTGCAGCTTTGTATCGAGATTGGCGGTATCGGTTGAAGGAGAAATGCTATATTGGTTATTCAAAAGCAGCAACAAAAGTTAATAAGCCTCTTGAGATTGTATTAGAATTTTTGTAGTATTTAGTGAGTCAAACTTTAACGAAAAGAACTCAATTTAATGTATATACACATACAAGCAAATTATTTGCTCTTTTATTGAATTATTATTATTATTATTATTATTATTATTATTATTATTATTATTATTATTATTATTATTATTATTATTATTATTATTATTATTTGTGAAATCAATAATTATAGGGTTCAAGCCATAATATGGGTCATATTATAAAGTGATTTATGTGCTAAATTTAACTATGGGCCACACATATAACTATGTTGCCCAAAACAAATTAGTTATGGGCTACACATAAAATTATGTGGCCCAAACTTCTAAAATGGGCTGCATACATGTGTGTCGCCCAAAGAAACTAACTATGGGCCTCGTGGTATGTGTCGCCCAAAATTCAAATATGGGCTACATTGATAAGTGTCGCACATAATTAAGCATGGGCGTCATAAAGGATTGTGTGTCGCCCAAATATGGGCGGCGGCGATAGGGCGACACTTGTAGTGTCACTTTTTAGAATTTGTTTGCCCTTACTTTGGGCGACAATAAATTAGAGATTGGGCGACATATTTAGGTGTCGCCCCAAAATCATTTTTTCTTGTAGTTGTTCTCGATTTTTGTCTTTCATTTTTTTCAACTTTTTGTTCTATCCGCTTTTTTATTTTCATTTTTAAGTTGTTGGATTTTTTTTTTTGTTTGTCTTTGTTGTTCCTGTTTTTTGTTTTTCAATTTGATTTTTTGTCTTTATTTTTTTTCTAATTTTTTTTTCATGTTTTTTTCATTTTAAGTTGTGTTTTGCTTTTGTTTATTTTTGTTCTTCAATTTGGGTTTTTTTGTACTTTTTTTTTAATGTTTATATAATATATATATCTAGATATATATATATATATCTATATATATATATATATATATATATTATATATAAATATATATATATTATATATATATATATATATATATATATATATATATATATTATATATATATATATATATATATATATATATATATATATATATATATATATATATATATATATATATATTTAGATTTTTGTTTTGGGCTATTGTTTTTTTTGTTTATGTTATTTATTTATTTTTTAATTCTGGTTTTTTGTTCTTTCATATTGTTGGACCATTCATGAATTTTTAGAATTTTATCTATTTTTCAGAATTCGAAAAGGATCATTATTTTTTAAGAGAATCATTAATCTAATAAAGAACCTTTAACAATTTACTAATTATTTTTAGTTAAAATTTAATTTACTCATTAAATTTCATTTAATTCAGTTTTCATGTGTAAATATTACTTTGATAATGTATATTTGTTAATAAAATTGAATATTTGTTGTTATTGTTAAATAATAATAGTAATTACTATTGTTATTTAATAATAATGACAAATATTCAATTTTTTTATGACACGTAATCAATGTTAGCGACAAAATAAACGACAATTTTTTTATGCGACAAAGAGTTTTGTCGCTTATTTTGCCGCCTAACGCCTTATGTGACAAAATAAGCCAAAAATGCTTTGTCACATATTGCTTTTCTATTTGTTGCGGTGATTCATCTACTTCATGATCTTGCACTTGGTTCGAGTAAAAAAAATCTCCAACAAATTAGGTCGTATATATCAAGTGTGTAAATATACAAAGTTATAAAAAACTGGCGTAGGGTCATTAATACTCCTAGAAGAATGAAACTAACAGAATTGATTAAATTATCACATTAAAAGGTACACCCTTCAAGAGTAAATTCTTTACATATGCTACTTTAAATATTGTTCTAATTATATTTGTGTTAAAAGCATTTTATTAAGTAAAGTAAATTTTCTCCTTAATTAGTGTTCATAAAGGGTCTCGACTTTCTCCTTAATTTAATTGCTAAAGAAATTTTTCTCTGCCCCTTAGAGCGACTCTCTACATCAATGGTGATGGTATTTTATTTCACAAATTCTTGCTATAAACCGTCTATAGCATAGACGGGTAAATATGAACCAACCCATTTTGCAAAATAGGTACTGACTAGTCATCAAACTTATTTCTAAAATTAAAATCATTGGGCTAAGTTGTTGGGAGTAGGGGTGTGCACCGGACTGGTCTCTGGGTCTTACACATTCGCCATTCCGGGTTTTCGGTTCGGTCCGGTCTAAACCCGGAAAAATCCGCGTTGGACCGGATGTATGTAAAAGTAATTTTAAAGGGGAATAATATTTACGATTATTATGTATATACTTATTTAAAGGGCTTTAAATATTTTATTTTCAACACAAAATAATTTTTTAATTCAAATATTTTAATTTTATAATAATTAATTTGCTAAATTGTTTTAAAATCTTCCATTTTTATAATTTATTTTTCGTATCAAAAAGTAATTCCAGTATAACCGGCCGGTTCAAATCCGGACCGGAACGGTTGGAATCCGGGTTAGATCGGGATCATCCGGTCCGGTCTCCGATCTTAGCATATTCGAGATTCCGGTCTGGTGAACACTCCTAGTTGGGAGAGTTGTCTCTGCTGCCATAGACGATCTCTCAAAAGACCTTCTGATTTTATGGAGTTTGAAATTTATGTTATTGAATGAAATGTAAAAAAAGTGAAGTATCTTTTGTATATCAACAAACATCTATTGTTGCAAAGCAATGGAGATATGAAAGGTTTAAGTTTTTCGGTGTTTGTACTATATACGATCGTGAATAATATGAATTGAAAAGGATGACGTATTAGAGATCGAATATTGTGTTTCAATCTCTAATATTACTAATATCGAAAGTATGTGAAGTCTTGTGAAAAAATTACGCAAACTATAAACCGATGTTTGTAAGAATAAAATGCAATAATAAAATGACACAAAATATTTACGAGGTTTTTCAAATTTCGGTTACGTCCTCCGGTGTAGTATCTCTTATATTATAATATAATTTGATAAATTACAATTAGAGAAGAGATGAGACTAAGTGTTTGGCTCGGGGTATTTTTATGGATAATTTGTGGATTGATTTGTCTTGCTAAAGAGATCTTAATTTATAGTGCCATACATATTAAATGATAATAATACACTTAAAGCATTCTTAATGTAAGAAATGAATGTCATGAAACAGCTCCAAGACCCATGTGAAGCGTCAGAATACATAATCCAATGACCCAGCTAAAGTACCACTCGTTCGAGCCTTCCATCTGCTCGTTCGAGCATCAGTAGGCGCAACTACTGTTTTTTCCCTGTGAACTGCTCGTTCGAGTCCTTTGGTGCTTGTTCGAGCATGCACCAGTTGCACTCCTGAACTCGACCATTCAACTTCATAACTCATGTACATTACTCATTAAATCCATGTTTAAGTGTCCACTTAATTTCTTCATAACTTCATGAAATTAATTCATACTTAAACACTACATTCAACACACATTAAAAACCATCTTAACACACCCATTAACTTACTTCATGGGATTCCATCTCACTAATTCATTTGATTAATTTGGTGCACTCAAGTCACACCATTTAACAACATGAATTGTTGTTGATTTTCCTACAATAATACCAACTATTGATTAACCATGTTCTATACAACCTTAAAAGGATATTTTTCTAGAACAACACGAACTTTAGTTTATTAACTAATATAACAATTTTTTTGCCTTATAATTACCTGTAGTTTGATTTTTAACATGTTAGGAATTTTCTAGTAAAAAAACCTTTAAATTAATACTTCTATTATACTTAATCAATACTTGGTATTATTATAAGGAAATTATTTTTTTCGTAGAATTATCCATATAATCGGCCGGTGGACGACAATTAGTTTGTAAAAATTCTTTTGTTTAAACTAGAAGTTCCATATAAATTGATGTTTTCCCGTTGACGACAAAACTAAACAATTCTTTTTACTTTATGTTCCCCGGCCCGCGCTAACAATTTCTGATGACTTTAAACAGTAAGTCATTCCGCGTAACTATTTGTGATGACTTAAAACACAGTGACGAGTCAACTAATCTATTGTTAACCTGTTTCTCTCATCCTTAATCCTTATACATATATTTACTTAATCTGGGTTTGTTCGCCACTCACCATTGAACCAAAAAATACAAAAGAAATAAATTAAGAGTTTATCAAGAAATAAGAAATTAATTACAATGGCATTATCCGTTTCCATTAACGCGGGTGAAGAAGGTTACTTTCCAATTGATGCAGAGTTGTACCAACTTCTTGTCACTGGAAATGTGTCCGACTTTAGCATAGCCATGACAAGTTTACGAATCGACGATGGCCTGATTAAGCTTAGGTGTGCAAGAGACAGGAGCACTGTCCTGCATATTGCAGCCAGCTTTGGTCAGGTTGATCTTGTGAATCTCATTCTCGATCAATGTCCAGAATTGATGGTTATGGGGAATTCTTTTGGAGATCTTCCCATTCACTCGGCCATCAAAACTGGCAGATTAAACACGACTGCCCAGGCCATGATTAACTGGCTAAAGGAAAACAACTACCAAATTGAAATAGGTGAAGTATTAGGTGTTGTTAATGAGGAAGGGAATACACCTCTCCACTGTTCTCTGGAGTTCTATGATGTTGAAGATTACCAGAATGTGGTGGATTTGGTAGAGTTGTATCCTCGTGCTGCATATGCAATGAATAAACAAGGGATTTGTCCCTTGTTTATGGCTATCAAGAGGGAGCTTTGTCCTTTGATTAAGCGCATGCTAGACCTGATGCAGCCCTTCAAAGAAGATGCATTTAAATGTTTAATGGAGGGTCAGTCCGTACTGCATGCTGCTGTTGCCGCTACTACTTCGAGTAAGTTCTATTCTCTTCTATTCAATTATTTAATACTTCTATATCTAACAAACAATTATTAAAAGTCCAATAGTACATTCTACTAAAACAATAAAAGAATACTCCCTCCGTTCTTATATGTGTGTCCTATTTGAAGATTTTACACATATTAAGATAGTGGGAATCTTTGTTGATTGTGGGTATTATTTTATTATAATAGTGGTGTGAATTAATGATTGTATTGGTATTATAAGAGAGAAAATATAATTAATTAT
>JAAKBH010000229.1:0-75917 GCA_019776075.1 Amaranthus palmeri | reverse complement strand
TTTTCAGGGGCATCCTTGCAGCAATTGATGTATTCCCTCATAGTGTTCTAGTTGGGGTAAGTTTTTATAGATTCATATCTTTACTCTGACTAGCTTCAACTTTGTAAGGAAATCATTTTAACAATGATAAATTATCAAGTAATCTATTTTTATGCTTGGATACTGAGAGTAATGTTGTGAGGTTATAATCATGCTAATTCCCTTTTGACAAGTGCATTCGCGATTAGAATGTCTCATCAGTCTTATATTTGCTTCTGCAAAGTAATTTTTTTCCGGGGGATTGAACTCAGTTTGTTTGAATTTTGATTAGTATGTATGTAGTTTCAATATCGAGGAGAAGATGAAAAAAAATCATTTAAAATGCTTTGGGCATGTGCAAAGCCGTGGTATTAGTGAATCGGAAGGTTGAAATTTTGTGAGGATTTTAAAAAAGGGCGAGGAAGATTGTAGTGAAAAGAATATATGTAGAATTCAGACTTTAGGTTGAGATGGTAGAAAAAAAGAATGGAGATGAAAAATTCTCGTGGGCAACCACTTGACTGATCTATTGGTTTAGTTCATGTAACTAATCCCACTTTTGCAATTTAGGCTTTGGCATTGATAGTTGTTTTTTTCACAATCTTATGTTTTTCATTCCTTTTGCATAAGGTGGAAATGTATAAGGTAATCTATTATATCTGGCACTAAATGTGAATCTATTTCTTTGTTTGTTTGGGTATAGGCACAGGGGGAACTTTACATTGTCTTACATGATCTTTGGAGTTTGTTTCCTCTGGATTGTGTTGATATGCAGCTGGCTTATTTTTATTACTTTTTTTAGCCAGTTCTCCAGTTAATTGTTTATTTATTTATTCGTGAATTAACAGGACAATCTGCATTTGTTTGTCTATACAGGTTTTTACTTGGTTGGATTTGGTTTCTTTTGTTTGGAATCACTCTTGAGCTTTTGGGTTCTTCAGGTGAGAATGGCAATTAACATCACTTGCTTTTGTTTCTGAGTATTATTTTTAGTCTGGAAACGACTACCTGCTAGGTATAGGATTATCGCCTGGCTGATAATGTATGCAATTATCCCCTTTTGGTGGGGGAAATCATTGTCAGTTACCCCATTGCGAAAGAGTAAAGAGACCGGTCAGCCAAATAATTTTCTTGTCATCTACTTTTTCGAGTTACCACCTCTAGCTCCTGTTTTTTGTCACCTCTGTTGAAGATTCATGTGTTTGATGTAATATTATTTCTAAAGCTTTAATTGTCTATCGTTCTGAATAATTTCTGATTCTGTCATCTGTTTATTATAAAAATCAAGTGTGTCATTCTGTTGTTTTCTAGGCACCAATTTGTTGTCGTCTTTTACTTATAGTTGTTTTACTGACCTGGCATTAAAATTTTCTGGCAAAAAGTAAGTTTGGGTTTAGATGTTATTTCCACACCTCAAAGGAGGGATAAATGGAATTATGGATTATTGCAAAGTGCGTATAGAAATGTTAATGTTCCTGTTAGACAAGATTTATAATTTTTATATTATCCCTTTGTTTTAGATAAAACAGAGTTTTATTGTGCTTTTAGATGTGGGCATTGCAGAAGGGGGTGGAGCCGAGGAAGTGAGGGTTGTATTTAGTAATCTATTTTCTCTTTTTTAGATATGGAATGCTGGATTGGGTGAGATCAGTGTTACTTTTTCATTTTAAAGCAAAAACAAGTACATTCCTTCCAATTTCTTGGCTCTTCTTCCTTCCATGATTGTGCCTACTGCCTAGGATAGATAGGATGTGTGTTTGTAATGAGTATCAAAACTTCATTTCAGAATAATATATGGACTAAACAACCATACCTTTTACTTTTTGAACTTATGGCTGTTAAGTTCTTTGGATTCAAGGGGATATGTGAAACCACATCTTTGGAATGGCTGGGCTAAGTTCAGAAGCCTTTTCTGAACTTTTTTAAGGGGAGCGTTGTACATGTGAAACCGTTGTTCTCTCACTTATCCACGCTACCCGAATTTCTTTGTAGACGTATCAAGTTCATGGTATCAACAGTTTTTGTTGTGTTCATAGAACTGAATTTTACATCTTTTGGCTTCCAGCGGACTTAACAAAATATGTCAATGAACAGTGAATTTAGTTATCTATCCAATGTTGAGATCTCATGCGATGCAACAAACGCCTCACTCTATTCTGTTGAGCTGCCAGCCTTTCCCAGTGACTAGAAATTATACTATTTCATCAGTTTATGTGTATAAACTCAAACAAATATCTTATGCTACATTCTGCTACTCTGCTAGCGTATAGCCGTGCAAGGCTGCAAGCATTAACTTTCCCCTGATCTTTTTGTTTGTGATTTTGCAGAAAGTTTACATGTATTTCCGGGGGCACAAGTAGGATCATCAAGTACAGAGCTTCATTTGGTTTGTATTGTAACCTCTCGTACCCATCAAAATCCGCAAAGAGAGCTCAGATTTTTTAGGGCGTGCTATTCTGATAGGAAGCCTTCAGATTTTAGTTTGTGCATACCATGTAAAAATGTGAGGACTGTCTATTTCCTTCAATTTATATTGCATTCCATAGTGTGATTTCTATAGGACCATATTGCACTCCCTTTAGGTTTCTGTTAGATCATTGTAAAATGAAAAATGAAGAACTCGTGATGTTTCGTGTGTGCCCTAACTATCGTATTTTGCTTATTTAATTTAGAATTTGTGCACTGTATTTCCACATTAGTTTTGCATTTATCCCTCCTCAAGGATTCGATGACGGTTTTCTACTTGGCCAAACCTCATTTATGCACCGATCTAATGGATAAATGGTATGGCACTCTGAATGATGTTCAACTTTCTGTAATAGACTGGAAATTCATGGCATTGAATTATTATTTGAATCCAGAAAAACAGCTATGTAGCAAGAAATTGGAACGATGGCCTTACATATAAGGTTGACATTAAATATAGAATTATATTGGTGTAATTTAAAGATTAAACATTACACTAGAATAGATAATGTTACAAGCATTGGAAGGCAACGTAATTGAGAATTACATCTCCAATCATTTTCTACGTCCCCCTTTCTTATTTGGGTTTATTTTACCTTCTCAATGTATATCTTCTTTTTCGAAGATACCCTAAGGTTACCATGAACCAGCAATTGTCTAGAAACTTTCTGGCTTACGTTAAATATCTTTTTTGGTTTATATGTCGGAAATAGGTGAATTAGTACTTGGATCAATTGGATTCTCGATAGAGTTACCCCTATTGATAATCGCGACGTTCTTTTTTTTTGAAAAAAAATATTATAATGAGTCGTTAAATATTTTTTTCTGTCTACTTGCCGGAAAATAGGTGAATAAATACTTGTTTCGAGCGGATTTTCGAAAAAATTAATCGCGACGTCAATTAAACATTTGTCATTTTCTAACATTTTGATTAGAATGTATGATGGCTCCTCTAAAAATGACATTTGTCATTTCCAGCATTTTTATTAGAATGTATGTATGATGATATGATTTTTCGTGGCTCCTATAAAAATAACTGTTTTGGGTCCAAGGCCCCAATATTAATTGGGCCTCATATTTAGTCAATGATAGTCCATGGGTTGGTCAAAGCCCAATTTCAGATTACGTATCAGTCTGTTTCATCGATTATCGATTCGTAAGTCAGATCCAACCAGTTTCTTTATCAGTACAAATCCAGCTACTATAAATACTCACAAATTATCCTAATGAAGTAAGTTTTTCTCCCATATTCTCCCTAAGTAATTCCATTGTCATATTTAATATTCAACCTCGTTCTGACTTAAGCATCGGAGGGGCTTTCCCGGGTGCCACCCCCGGGCTAGTAACCTTTGTTCGTTTTGTAGGATTGTTCGAAGATTTTCAACCACATTCGACCATCTTCAATCACATTCAACCTCAAGTTATTAAATCGGGCTACCCTATACTTCGACACGTGGACGTTTCTACTTGGAGTCACAACATAAATTACCCTTCCCCCTCTTAATATAAATTGTAACTAAGTTTCATACGAAACAATAACATTTGTCATTTTTCAACATTTTTGTTAGAATGTATGATTTTTCATGGCTCCACTGAGAGTGACATTTGTCATTTTCTAACATTTTTGTTAGAATGTATGATTTTTCATGGCTCCACTGAGTGTGACATTTGTCATTTTCTAACATTTTTATTAGAATGTATGATTTTCGAAAGAATTAATCGCCACGTCCGTTAAATATTTGTCATTTTCTAACATTTTTATTAGAATGTATGATTTTATTAGAATATATGTTTTTTAATGGCTCCCCTAAAAATGACATTTGTCATTTTCCAACATTTTTATTAATGTATAATTTTCCATAGCTCCTCTAAAAACGATAATTGTTATTTTCCAACATTTTTATTATAATGTATGATTTTAGGTTAGGCATATTAAATTACTATAATAAATCAATCAAATTCTAAATAGGTAAATATTATTATGTAATCAATTATCACCGCCCACTTATATAATTCCATTTGTCATAGATCCTATAAGAATAACGTTTGTCATTCTCCAACTTTTTTATTAAAATGCATGATTTATCATGGAACCTCTAACATATTTGTCATTTTCTAACATTTTTATTAGAATTCATGATTTTTATATTTCATAGTCTCGAATTTATATACTAGTTATATACTCATAACTCATGTATAAAACACGTGTCTTGATGAGATCATTTCATATAACAATTTTCGTGAATAAATAAACACCCAGATTAAATAAAAAAAAGTTGTTCTCAAAAAAATAAATAAAAAAATTAATTTAAATTTTAAATTGTGAATTGATTGATCAATGGAAACATAAATTTTGTATAATTGTATGTATACTGTCAGATCTCAAATAGGAGTACTACAATTTCCCCTTACCCTTGCGTTCTCTCGTGTCTTCATCTCCCTCCTCTCTTCATCCAATCATCTCTCTTTCTCTCTCCTCTGATCGCAGGTACCTTCCTCTTCAGATCTATTCATTATATCATTTTATTTAATTTCTTCTTGTAATTTATCAATTCTTGTTTTTGAAAAATTTGCTTAATTTTCATCACTCTGATTGCTTTTTGCTTTATTGTTATAAGTTGTTGTTAATTCATTGATTTTGATTGCAGATTTTCAATTTTTTTTGTTCAGTATTTGATTGACGATGGGTGCTCAGAACATTTTCGATGGCGAAGATGGTAATTTGGAAGTTGGAATGGGTAAGTTCTTCAATTACATTGTCATTGACAATTTAATCTAGCTTAGTTATTTGTTATTTTTGAAGTGAATTCGTTGATGGATTGTGCTACAGAAGTTTATATCGGTCAAAGTTGTGAATTTGTGTTCAGTTGGAAGATTATCTGAGGTTATTGTTAGATTAATGACATTAACTTGATCTAATTATTGGATGACTTCTGTAGTGATTGATTTCTGTGAGATAGAATGCTCAATTATGGGTTTGGTGTGGATGTTTAATCATAGGAACCCTTTTAATTTTTGGGTGAAGTAAGATAGAGTTGTTTAGTTGGTTATGGAGTTCAATCATGTATCACTACATGGTTGATTTTGAAGAAATGAGGTTTGTGAATGGAATGTGTGCTAGTAGTCTATGAATTTGACTTATTCTGTTTGAATTAGTTAGCTTTGCTGCTGTTTTGCCTTTAGTTGACTGTCATATAGAAGGGCTTGATGATCACTGTTGGACAATTTCTCTATACATGTTTCTTTTGGTGGAATTTGGCATTTCCAAGTGGAGTAAGGTCATATTTAAGTATGTGAGGTTTTGTGAGGCATGTTGATCCGATTGAAAGTGATTTGAGTAGCGGTGGTAATGCATAATGGCCTTTCGATATCATCGGTGTTCTATTCGTGGTATGAAAGAGTTTTGTGATATAATAATTGTGATGGAAATTAATCTTTGTTATGCACTTAGAGCTGTGATCATGTTGTGAATTGCTCACAACAACAACAATGCCAAAGCCTTAATCTCAAAAGATTATATTTGGCTACATGAACCAATATGGCGGTTCCAATGGTAGCCCGCATAGATTCTTCTTCTCCATTAATTCCAATTTTCTACCTTCTCAATTTGTAAGTCTAGGTCATTTATCATTTCCCATTCTTGTCCTCCATGTCATCTTCGATCGCACATTTCCTCTTTTTAAGTCTCCAAAGCCCCAACTTTCTATCTTTCTTATCGGTTTGCTAATATCCTATCTTTGAACATACCTAAACCATCTTAAATGTTTCTCTTTCATCCATCAAAGCATTCGCGCTTTAGCTACTCCCGTCTTTCTACTATGATCCTTTTTAAAAGCCTTACTTTTTGATCCATATAGTAGCACCGGTTTATTGGCCGTTCGATAAAACATGTTGAATTGCTAATTTTTCAAATTGATTTCCGCAGAATACAGAACAGTCTCAGGAGTTGCAGGGCCACTGGTTATTCTTGACAAAGTTAAGGTGGGTTTTTTGTCTTTCGTCTCAATCTCTTACTAATTTTTCTGGTTACTTTTCATCTTTTTCTTTGATCTTTACTATTAAATTTTTACTCATTGAATTTCACCTGTTTGTGGTAGGGACCTAAATTTCAAGAAATTGTTAATATTCGTTTGGGAGATGGGTCAACTCGTAGAGGTCAAGTTTTAGAAGTTGATGGTGAGAAGGCGGTAGTTCAGGTACTTCGTGTCTGTAATTTAAAATAGTTTATCTTGATCAGTTTGTAACTCTGGTTTCAATTGACCTATTGTCACTAACCCTGATAATATGAAACAAGCATTTATCAATCGTAAAATTTTAAAACCAGCTCATCTGATGAACGAGAATTTGAAGTAGTCTCATTGAAAGGAAATTTTAACAAGTGATGTCGTATATCTTTCTGATAGGTTTTTGAAGGAACATCTGGAATTGATAACAAATACACTACTGTCCAGTTCACTGGTGAGGTAAGAAGACTTAATAATTCATTTATAATCCACAGTAGTATAGTTCCGGAACAATTTTGGGTTTTGTTCTTTCCTTGAGATTACAATATGGAATTGAGGTTGCTTTATTTTTTAATGACATGTTTTTTCAGATTACATCACTTGGTTCTTCATGTCTGTTCTGTATCTTTATATCTCACTTACAAGATAATTGTTGCATCTTCTGAGTAGGGTATTGTGGGTGATGAACGATTATGTTATAGTAAGAATAGGAAATCGTGATTACTGAAAAATACAAAAATTAATAATATAAAACTATTATACCATAACCATTAGTCATATTTTTTCGTTGTCAAATCAATATAAAGTAAATTTTCTATATTTTCTCCACTTTTCATATTTTTCTTTTTTTATTAGCTCTTTAATATTTATAATATTTTACTTTAAATCATATAATTTATGAATAGTTAACTCATAAACGACAAATAAATGTAAATTAGCATTTAGTTAGATAAATAATAAGTAGGGCCATCTCAAATAGTATGAAACATGAAATTTGGGGTGAGTAAGTGACCGTTGCAGAGAGGTGACTTAAGTTTATTGAAGTAGATACAAAAAGTTAGTGGAAAATGGTGTGGCAAAAAGAGAAGAGTAAAGAGAAATTTGGGGAAGTAAACGGGGAGGTTAGCATTGTCAGTGCTTTAAGTGCCTCCCGTGAATTTTTTTTGGATGAAATCTTGCTAGTTCCTAAAGGATCGCAGTGAGAAATTAACTTGTTTGTTGCTGCTGCAATTTTTGGTTTTCCCCTAAGCTTTGCTTATTATTAATTTCATTGTTTTCTCTCTTTAAAAATGTCTAAGTAGAAGGAAGGAGCATACATGTATTTGTATTTGATCTAAATAACTGATTTTCCTGTGATTTCTAAGATGTTTGGAAACAAACTCTTTAGTAGCTTGATTACATGGGAAAGCTTTTTAGCTGATCTCTGTTAGTCTAGAGTAGTAGATTCAAACAAGATGGTTTGTTGACAATTGCGTTCAGTCTATACTTCAATTTTGTTTGTCACATTTTGCCTATGTTCATTTTTATCAAGCAACAGAAATACTGGGCTCTAAATAAATTCTTTTGTTGACTAGGTTTTGAAAACTCCTGTCTCCCAAGATATGCTTGGGCGTATCTTTAATGGATCTGGTAAACCAATTGATAATGGCCCTCCTATTCTTCCTGAGGCTTACTTGGATATTTCTGGTATGTGGCTTTCAAGTCCTGTTCATGTTGCTGTATGTCAATGATTTTTTGTCTAATATACTCCGACATTTATTCTGTTTCTAGGGAGTTCAATAAACCCCAGTGAAAGAACTTACCCTGAAGAAATGATTCAGACTGGCATTTCCACAATTGATGTCATGAACTCTATTGCTAGAGGACAAAAGATACCTCTCTTTTCTGCTGCTGGTCTTCCTCACAATGAGATTGCTGCTCAGATATGTCGTCAAGCAGGTCTTGTGAAGCGATTGGAAAAGTCTGACAACCTTTTAGAGGTATGGTTTCTGCAAAAGTTCTGTTTGTCTTTCAACAATAATGCCAAAGCCTAGATCTCAAAAGATAAGGGTCACCTATATTAGTTACAATGGTCGTCCACTTGAATTCTTTTGCTCCATTCATTTCCAGTTTCTACTTCTCAACCTGTAAATCTGAATCTTTCATATTTTTTCCACTTTTAGGTTATTTTCAATCCTCATTGCCCTCTTTTTTATGTCTCTGAGTTCCAATTTTCTAATATTCTATTTTACTAATGATTCATGTTCTCAATATTTGAGACTCTTGACCCTTTTCTTTGATCCTTGTTTCGAATTTCTATCGATCAAGGTATGCCCACTCATTTATCAAAGCATTCACGTCTCCATCTTTGTTTTCCGTTCAACTACAAAAACTATTGTCAGTGATTGGCAAGTGATGCTGTTTTTACTTTTGTCCATTATTTTCTGGAAACTCTATTTTTTGTTTTTGTTTTTGTTCTGGTTATGGTCTTTCTATTATCGGGTAGAGTTGGGTATGTGAGCATTCATTCTTTTCCTTTTTTTTCCTTGGAGGATGCTAATGCCATTTGTGTTACTTAGTCCAACTTAGTATCGTCTCCAAGTGTCGCACTCCGCCGTTTTGTTTAAAACCATGCGTTATTTTGGTTCAAAACGAAGTGTTGAAGAGTCATTTTATGCTAATCTCTAAGTGTCAAGGCAACAACAAGAATAATTGAGGTGAAGTGAAGAGTTTGAGTAATATAGATGACTATGATTTATATCCTCAATTCGAGCTTATTTTTATCTTTGAATGTTGTCCTACTAAATTTTCTTCACATTTTTATCCTATTTTTTTCAGGATGGTGAAGAGGACAACTTTGCCATTGTATTTGCAGCTATGGGAGTTAATATGGAAACTGCACAGTTCTTTAAACGCGACTTTGAGGAGAACGGTTCTATGGAGAGAGTTACTCTCTTTTTAAATCTGGTACATAATTGTCTTTATGTCTATTGTAGATTGTATTTTATGTGGCTACCCTTAATGCTGGATGAGATTATTCATTCTGATTGGTTTCAATTGTTCCCATTGCAGGCCAATGACCCTACAATTGAGCGTATTATTACTCCTCGTATTGCTCTCACCACTGCAGAATACCTGGCATATGAATGTGGGAAGCATGTTCTTGTTATCCTGACTGACATGAGTTCTTATGCGGATGCGCTTCGTGAGGTAACACTTTATTCATCATCATATTCAAATTTCTTTGAGATGCTTAATGTGTTTGTATTATGCTCCTCCATTTAGTAATCGTTGCTCTAGACACTAGACTTGCTTTGATGGAAGTATGTAAGATGAAAACTTTTTTGAGATTTATGATTGGTTGATTTTGGAGACAAGAAGTTTGCCTACAATATTTAGCTTTCTTATGCAGAGAAGTAATAGATGTGATGATCTTGAGTTTGTACAAGTCAAAGTTATATTACCATCACTCGTAGCTCCCAGGTGCCTAAAATCAGTATCTTTTTGTCGAACAGACAATTGTTTGCTGAAGTGTGTTGCAATTTTTTGTATTTTATATAGTTCGAAGGTCAGTTGTTGTGAGATTCGTGACTAATGAAAGAATCAACCCCCACCCCACCTCAAGCAGCCCCTACACCAACTCCCCCTTCCCAAAGGAAAGCCCCTAGGCAAATAGTTGGAAAAGGAGGAATTATTGGTTTCTTTTCTTTTTTTCAAAATAATGTAAAATTTGAATTTAACTATTTTTCATTAACAATATGTCAAGGGACCTTCCATTATTTTGACTGTTTCTCTTTTTTTTTTTGGGTTTAAAATATAAAACAAAAGTTGCTTGGCTAAACTGCTGAAAAAAAGTTTTATCTAATTTTCATGTATTATGAACAGAGCAAGCAAAACCAAGTTTAGTAAGTTTAGGAAATTACTTTTTCAACCCGCAGGATCCTTAGCCTTTTGCTGTAACTTAGGGCCTGGAGAATATGCTGGCCAGTTCAATTTCTGGCCACCTGCAACAAACAAAATGCTGATCTAGCATGACTGTGCTGTTTCTAGCAGCAGCCTGTTTATTTTTCTTGTCCATGTTCTTTGTTCTTTAATCTTGTCCTTCACCCATTTCTTTTCTCAAAAACATTAGACAAGGGCATATGCCTTTACATTGAAATGGATGAACATTGATTTTCACTTCACCTTTTCTTTTTCCTGAGATGGATGGTTATTGATTTTCACAGCATGTTTTTATAAATTGATAACGGGGAAACCATTCCCACTTTCACAGTTTTTAAAAGAATATGCTAATGATTTATTTGGAGTCGTATTTGTTTGTCTTAGCATAAAAGATTAGTTTTGTTGTAATCTAATGGAAAAATAAACTAATGAAGAAAACACTTTTTTAAGTATTAGCAACACTTCTCTCTTAATCAAATTATTCTTTCCAATTAGATTTGCCTCAATATAAGTTCAATATTTATCCTGTCTTTCAGCCCTAGCCCTAGGTCCATCCCGGCGTCCAACAGCAACAAGCTGCAGCTCAGTGATGAAAGGCAACCTTATCTTTATTCTATACTCACTTTCTTATCCCTTACTAGCTTCTTAAACCCATGAATCAGTATCTAAAAATCTAGTAAGAAACAAATCGTGGACCTGACTAAAGGTGGAAAATCCAGATATGTTGCTCTGTGAAAATGTATAGATAATAATATTTCTTTTAAAGATCAGTGGACGAAATTATAGTAAATTTATGGAGAGACCAGAGAGAAGGTTTCATGTGCCTTTATTTCAGCTTTGAGACGAAAGAGGTATCCCATGTGGTTTGTATGCTGCCACACTTGAATCTAAGTTTGAATCTTTCCTCACTACTTGACAAGACTAACATCTTCCCAGAAATTGCCCAAAATGATAGGATACAATGGCTGGAAAAGAAGGTTGCAAATCTTTTCTAGGAAACCTCACTAGTAATATGAATTGTCTTATAGCAAGAACAATGCCCAACTTTACAGAACATTATAAACAGAGTCATAAAACAATAACTGATGATTTAAATAGCAACTTAAATTACAGGATTAGTAAATATATAAAAAAAATACGAAACTTTGTTGCTCAAACTCTTGTCAAGATAAACCCTTCAGGTTTTTGGACCCCCCTTGAGGACATGGCAGATAAGTGATCGTTAACATCAATGTCATTTTTATGAAGATGATTATCCCTATTCTTGACAAACCATCTTAGAATAAAAAGTGAATGCTTTATGATGGAATTAATTGCTGTTAGCCTACTACACGTGGCACTTGAAGCGCACTGATTAATCATAGCTGATAAATTTCTAAATTCCCTTGGATCATCTATTACAATTTACAAACCTTTAGGGTGTGCCATAATATACCCATTTGCAACCAAAAAGGGGGTTTAGCAAGAAAAGGGATAGGGTGAAGGAGGGGAAAATGAATATTGGTGGGCAAGACGGAAGAGAAGGAAAATACTAGAGAGCTATTTAAATCCGGAACCAAATGCACAAGCATGATAGCATTGGGAACTAACATGATCCCTCATAAATGTTTAGAAAGCTTTTTTGGAGAAACCTGCACGTTTTTTTGTGGAAACTTGAAGTGATTGTTTATTTTAAAATGATGATTTTTTAGCTTGCATAGATAAATGCGTTTTTAGGGTTTTTATAATTTATATTGGTGCTATGTTTGCATAGGATTTTCTGGACATGTTATTTGTAGATTTATGGACTTGATGATCGATAGTTAAGATGTAATATTATTGTACAAACAAACTGGGCAATATATGTTATGTCTGTTCATGTTCTGTTAATGATATTTTGAATAGTCTAGGATGCGGGGTTGGAAATGGAGAACTTTTTATATGTAATATGCTGTAGTTTTTGGGATGTATTGCAATCAAGCAATGCAATTTTTGTTATTGATTTGCTGCAGAATTTTGCATAATAATTAAACTCTTTCATCAGGTATCAGCTGCCCGAGAAGAAGTGCCTGGAAGGCGTGGTTATCCGGGTTACATGTACACTGATCTGGCAACCATCTATGAACGTGCTGGACGTATTGAAGGACGAAAGGGATCTATCACCCAGATTCCAATTTTAACTATGCCTAATGATGGTATTGATAGATCTATATCTCATTTTTTGTATTAAAGCTCTCCCACTTTTCACTAATTCTGTGCTCTCCGTTTTAGATATTACTCACCCAACTCCCGATCTTACGGGTTATATTACTGAGGGACAAATCTACATTGACAGACAGTTGCACAATCGTCAGGCAAGTACCTCATATGGCCTTGTATATTAGTGGCACTTTTAGGAAGTATTCACATAATCGAAACGTAAAAGCATTCATATTGAGTAAATAGTCAAACCTTTGTAGATGTAACGATATAGGTTGATGATTTTGGAAATATTGACTACATCTTTTATAACTTGTGATGGTCATGCACAGATATACCCACCAATTAATGTCCTACCATCACTTTCCCGTCTCATGAAGGTAAATGTTGTTAAACTGTTCAATAATAAACGAATTCTTCATGCTCAAAGCCTTCTCAAGCGCCGACTGAATTTTCTTTTTTGATTATGAATAGAGTGCTATTGGTGAGGGCATGACTCGTAGGGATCACTCTGATGTTTCCAACCAGGTTTGTTGGTGTTTTTTTTGACTTGCTTTTGAGCCTCCAAAGTGCAATGTTCTTTTAGTTAGTGACTTGTTTCCGTGTTTTTAGCTGTATGCAAATTATGCCATCGGGAAGGATGTACAGGCCATGAAAGCTGTCGTTGGTGAGGAAGCTCTGTCTTCGGAGGATTTGGTATTTTCTGCTTCCTTACACTAATTTTTGAAGCGTAAACTCTAGAGTCAACCAGCTATTTACTATTTTAATCTTTCAGCTATACTTGGAATTCTTGGACAAATTTGAGAGAAAATTTGTGTCCCAAGGAGCATATGACACCCGTACTGTCTTCCAGTCACTCGATCTAGCATGGACACTCCTCAGGATCTTCCCCCGTGAGCTTCTCCATCGTATTCCAGCAAAGACCCTCGACCAGTACTACAGTCGGGATGCTTCAAATTAATGAGGGAGATTCTCAGTAAACTACACCTGTGTCCTTATCTCATTCAGCATTTCATATTTGTCCTTTAAGGCTGTTTACCAATCGCTTCAATAAAAGGTTCCCATTGTTTTCAGGTCCTCTAAAAGTGGGTTTCATTGAATAGTTGGTGTGTACATTAAAGAGCTTTCGGTGGGAAGTATGATGTAGATTCTTAAGGGAAACAAACAATTGTGTATTTGTGATTTTGAGTATTTATCCCCTTTTTCGTGTAATCGGGGCTTCAAAGCTGGGTTTAGAGAAGCAGGTTTACTTCGTTTTCTTAAGCATGTATTTTGTTTTATATTATTTATATCCCGCATAATTTATTGGATACTGCTCAATAAGTTTGGTGCAAGTATATGTATGAGATACTACCAACTTTTCTTCGAAATCATAGATCATACCGACTTATCTTACCAATATGATAGTAGTATACTGTATGAAGAATATGTTTCTGTTTGTGAAATTTGCTGTCTAAAGGGTTTGTAGTAACAAGTAACCTGGTTGTAGGCAATGGAATTGGCTCATGGGTGTGCTGGTCCACATCCCAGTTAAACATTCCTTTTGTGGGAAATGTTCTCTCCAACTATTGATCAATTACTGATTATATATTATCACATTTTTTTATCAATAAGAAAATATAAAATCCACAACTAAGCAAAATTCTGATAAGATGTATATTGTATCTATTCCTTAATATTTTCAAATATCAGTGTAAAACCCCTACTTTTGTTCTATAAAATCCACAAAGAATCACCTATATGTTTTGCCGAAGTACAACTCTAAAACTAACTCTCTACAATAAAATTCTATGAATCTGACTTTAAAGAGGACAATTGTCATTTCAAAGATTGTTTAGAGTACCAGAGTTTCTTCTGGCAAACTAACATCTTTTCATTCTCACTATAATACTCGGTTTCTTCCTTACGACATTCCCATTTCATCCCCTTTGCGATAGCATCAACCTTATCCACAAAGTAGTTATTTTCCCGAATGATAGCATATCCATTGGGTCGTAGGATTCTGTCCATTTCTAAAAGCACGTACTTCATATTGCACCTGACAAATCAATATCTTACTTGCATTAGAAAGGTCCGTGTTTCGTTCCCTTTTTGTTTCGCTTTGGTGATTTAAGCGATGAAATGAAGAAAAAAACAATGCACAATCAATGAATTACCTGTGGCTTTCAGCAGTAAAGAGGCCATCCGCGTGAAGAAGATCATATGTTCTAGGGTATGTCGAGAATGGCTCACACCTGAAACGTATATAACGAGCAGAGAAACATTAATAAGGCAAGGGTAATTCCTAATGACAAGGGAAAGTTTTGTCACCATTTACCAGTCATGATAAGCGCCAATGAGCCCCCGATCATAAACCACAGGCAATGTGTTAAGGCCATATGAGGAGACCACGTTCATAACCCAAACGGGATCCTCAATTAGTCGAGCTGCGAAACCCCCAAACAATGTATTCATATCCATGATATTGCGTATGTTGTCAGTTTGAAGGGCCGGGATCAGTTTCTTGTAATACTTCACTCTGATCTTCCACTTACTCTCGTCTTGCTTGAACGTACCAGCATTAGCACCATGAACACCAGAGAGGCGATCTGGTGCAGTAGTCAATCGCAGTGGCCATTTGGGTATTGATTTCAAGCCCAATTTCTTGTGCTTTGGGTTCGGAACTGTCACACATGTGCGAAGAGGTGTGTACCAAGCTGCATCAGGCTCTAGACTGTCATCGCACTTAGGAGGGTAAGCTTCGGGGTGAGCGAGCTTCCTATCATAGCAGCTATTGTCAGACGCCTTCCGCCACACAGCAATATCATCCTTTTTCTTATACAGCTTGAAGCACATTGAAGTAAGCAACTCCTGTAGCTTCTCATAGTCCCTTCGTTGCTCCTCAGCTGTAGTGTTCCATCCTCGCCAGTGGTTTTGATAGTTGACAGGAGGTCCGGAGAGAATCCAAAACCCACCAGGACGCACTATACGATGAATTTCCATGAGGTACACTCCACCTAAGAGTAGTATAAGAATTGAAACCCTCGATTTCAGTCTTAGAGCACATAAATTTTACACAAAAAGGAATATTAAATGTGCAGCATACCAAACTCGGCCCAGGGGATCAAACATCTTGAACAATGAGCTATATCAAATGAATTAGAAGGGAATGGAAGCCTTTGTGTTGAAAGGACACCTAGAATTGCTGGAATACCGCGTTCCAGGGCAAATTGGACTTGTGCCTCATGGTTATCCCTTGGGGCCAGAGACATAGTTAGAATCCCCCGTTCCAACA
Organism: Amaranthus palmeri; assembly: GCA_019776075.1. NCBI lineage: Eukaryota > Viridiplantae > Streptophyta > Magnoliopsida > Caryophyllales > Amaranthaceae > Amaranthus > Amaranthus palmeri. The sequence goes on along the minus strand of JAAKBH010000229.1, from coordinate 60,056 downwards.
AATCACCTCCCCAGCTCGCCACCTTCATGGCACGAAGCTCACAATATTAATATCTAATACAAGAAGATTTCAAGGCCATTACAAATATCATCATCATCTTACCCAGTATATCCCGCTCATAGAAACTATGATCAGGGTCTGGGGAGGAAAAGAAGGTGGCAACTCATACCCGTAAAGGAGAGTGCAACCAAAGAGTCCCTCAGGTCGAGAAAAATCCACAAATAATTTACAAATTTAAGATCAATTATTCCATGGATATTTAAAGATGGCAAAATGATCAAAGGGGCAAAGCTCACCCCACAGCCAGTGTCGATAGCAGTCCGAATTGTTCCGTCTTTCATTTGTGGTATCAAGTCTTCCATAAGATCTACATATTGAGTAACTCCATTAGGGAACATAGTACCTCCACCAGGGAATAGGAACTTCTCGCCTTCTTTCCTCAGCCAATTCTGATTAGACTTCTGCTCGTTGATCCAATCATATGGCACATTTCTGCAACACAAAGTCACAACAATGATCTCATCAATAAAACAAACACTCCTTTTTCAAAGATTTCCTCACAATCCACTACATGGACAAGCACAATTACCTGTACCAACACTCATTCTTGCTCTTTGGCCATCTAATTGGTAATTTATACCCATTCGGTGGAGGCACCAAGCATTCTTTTCTTTCAAATATCGGTGGACAATGTCGTTCCAAGAAAGTAAGCCTTTGATAACCATACTTGTTCCATCTCTATAAAAAGAGATAGAATAATAGTTACTTGTACAATTTTACAATGGCTACAAAATGTCATCTCTTTTCTTGTAGTTATAATGAGATGATTGGACATATTCTGGGGCCTCAATCATTAGCTTAAGCTTTGGTTCTTTGACATGATATCAGAAACCAACGTGACAAGAGGTCACGGGCTCAAATCTCAACCACCCCTCAAATGATCAAATCCAAGTGGAATATTTCTCACTAGGTATGAGGAGGGCCTAAGCTACATCCACACTTCTAGCCCAATGGGCTCTCGTGTGAGGAGACGTGCTAGAGTATATAACATATCTTGAGCTTTTAGTTGAGTTGGTTCCTTGGTAAAAATAAACTTAAACGATGAATAATGCCAATTATAGTAATATAGCAAGTATTTCAGAACAGAGAAAACATGAAAATCTTGGAAATATGATAAGTAAAGTGAATTACCCTAGGATCTGTGCAAGGAGTGTAGTCTTGAAAATCAATGTCACATTCAGGGAAGGAGATAACATTGTCTTTAGCATCAATGGGTGTTTTCAAGGGATTGAAAACCCCATCAAAATAGATTGATACTCCAATTAATATTATAATCATAAGACACAGAGGGACGATCTTCACGCCTTTATAAGTGAGAGAATTCAGCCTTCCTGCCCTCCTCATCATTTTAGGACTTGATCAACCTACAATAACACATCCATAACTTAAGACACAGTTCGCGATTGCGGTAATGCAACAGTGATGCAGTTATCATAACGCCTAAATATCGATCAACCTTGTACAACCTAAAAATGCAATTCTTTTACACCTTTACAGTGCGGGGAATATCGGTTCATTTATTTTGAAAACCTTTACAACGCGGCTAATGCGGCTTTTTTTTACACTATGCATACAAACCTTGGTTGAGGAAAACACAACACAAACTACAACAAACAACAAACAACAAATCCAACATGTTACCCAGCAACACAAACTTATAGATGGAGACAGATTAATAAGTAACTGACTCACAACAACATCCCATCACTCCGATGCCAGCAAAAGTGGCTTCCACTCAGAACGGATTTGGGGTCGGATTTACACAACTTACACTCACATACCAAACTTGAAAGGTAGACACAAGTTAGAAATGGAGACTAAAACAACCCACCAACCTAAGATTACAAGATTTCATTGACACACTTGACCTTTTTAGCTAGTATCTTTCCACATGATGTGGGTCCCAAAATACTTAAGCAATCTACAAATCTTTACTGCCCAAGAAGGAAAATGGCCAACATAAGTCATCACTGAATGTAAGAAAAAGTGTAATTGTTGACTGTTTTCTCTCATCCTGTGAGGCTGTGACATGGGTTCGATTCTTACAGTATGAATTCAATCATTCTAGTCTTGAAAGAGTTTTCTAGCATGATATTGAAAAAATAGTTGAAGAAAACCATGCAAAACTTAAAGATCATTGACCCATGAATCTTGCACTATAATCCAATCTAGTAATGTATTTCAACAGCAGCCAATCAAAATTCAAAACCCATACATACTTACCCATTATTCAGAATTCTTGATTTTACAAAATTACACCATAAAAAGTTCCTAAAAACCCATCAATTTTAAGAAGATTCAAAGATACCCAATTGGATATCTAGCTAAAACATTGCAGCAAGTAAAGAAAAAGGGGCAAAGAATTTATAAATCTTTACATAAAATGGAAGAAATGGCAGAGAAAAAGGAATTACCCTGCTTCTTTTTCGATCTTTATCGCGTTATTTTCCCAAATGACAAGATATTTCGGAAGCAAACAATTTTCTCCACCAAGAACTCACGCACTGAGTTATGAAGTCAGAGAGACCTTGGTTGATTAAAGATAAATGGAGGGAGAAAACCAGACGCTTGAATGATTCAATATTTATACTCATTATATAGAGTAACTTTGTTGCTAATTTACGAAAGAAAAAGAAAAATAATATAGATTCTGTTCACATACTTCCTCCGTTTCATTTTAGTTGCACCATTGTGTTTAGCACATTTTTAAGGGTCGTCAAATCAGTATGGTAAAAGTAGGGATGATAGTAGATTATAGTTGTGACTTGTGGGTATATTAAATAATTAATGGGATGATGTATGATTGATGGTGATAGTGGAGTAGAAATAAAGTGAGGATAAAATAAGAAATTATTTTGCCAAAAATAGTAATGTTGCAAGTAATATGAAACTTCCAAAATTAGTAAGTGTTGCAATTAAAATGGAACGAAGGTTGTATATTGAAAATAGATTCCACAATTTGATATTTACTTGATACTCGCCCCGTTTTGAAATGTTCTTCCCATCTACTTTTTACACATTATTTAAAGTAAAATTTGAGCCTTCATATCTCTAAATACGCATCATAAAAAATTACATAAAATATATAATAAAAAGGTATACATTAAGACGAATTTGACGAGATCTCACATGAATATATTTATCATTTATATATGTGTTAAAAATCTTAATCAAATTTCTCTCTCCAAAATAGAATATTCTAACCGGGAAGAACATTAGGGGACGGAGGGAGTATTTAAAATACAACTAGTCTCTTAAAAGACTATTTTTGAGAGACGTATTTCAAGTTCAGCCCATTAAAAATTAATTCTTACTTACCGTATTCGTAATGCCTACATACATTATCCTTAATGCTTACTTATCGTATGCTTAATAACTATTTCAATATTTTAAATGTCTACTTACATCATTCTTAATGCCCACTTATGTATTTTTTTTAAAATATATAATGAGCCGACCAAATTAATGATGGTCACTCAAAATTAAGACCGTCTCTCACAAGAATATGTGTTTAAAATATAATTTATATCTTTAGTTATCTATAAAAAAAACTAATGTTAATAGTTGAAAATTAAGGTAATTTCTCCGTTCTACTAACTTGTTACATTTGACTTTTTACGCAATTTAATGTGTTAATTTAATCAATTTTATATTGAACTATAAACATTTAAAAATTATAAAAAATTAATATTATGAAAGTGTGCAATTAGACGATTTAAACAAAATTTCAGTTGACTATATTTTTCCTTATATATTTTAACCACAATATATAAATAAGTTTAAACGATAAATAGTATCAAAAATCACTATGTAGTGAGTATTTCAGAATGAAGTAAGTATTGAATTGCGTGGAAAGTTACTCCCTGTGTTTTTTATGTTTGTCCACCTTACTATGACATGTATTTTCAAATGTTTGTCCACTTTAGAATATTTTTCTCTTTTGAACATCTTTTTTTCCCAAATATATCATCATAATCCTTTCCATGTTCCCAAAATGATAATTTCCTTTTTAACAATACTCTCTATATTAATGACATTGATTATTTTTTTCTTTATTTTATCTTTAATTTAAATGTCTTTTCTCTCTCATTATACCTATACAATTATTACTTCACAGTTCACACTATAATTTAATTAAAATAATACCCATCTACTATAAAGATTCTAATTTTCTTCATTTGTGTGAAAAACCAATAATGGACAATCTTTTAAGAACGGAGGAAGTAACTGATACGCTATATTTACCTTATCACTTGTTTTAATGAATTTGATACATTAAAAAAATAATTTCAATTTTTGCTATTAATTTCATTTATACATTTGATCTTACTCTGCAAAAATAAACCAAAAACTTAATAGTTAAGAATAACATAACTCTCAATACATGTTACAAATTAATTGGACGAATCTATATAGAAGTATTTAGACTTGTTATTGTTCCTTACTTTTTACATATCGGTTTTTTTGTTCGTTTTTTAAATCTATTTGCCTTCTTATTTTTACTTTTATTGACCTATATATGTATTTATTTTTATTTCTATTTATCACTTAGGGTCATCTTGTGTTGTAAGTTGCAACTTGCAAGTTTCACTTTCACCGAGTATCTTTTTTGTACTGAGGGACTCTTTGATCGCATCCTCTTTAATGTGTGTAGGTTATTATTTTTTTTTCCCTCTCCAAGCCCTAATCATCATACATTATATTAAAAATGTTGGGAAATGACAGATGTCAGCCTAAAGGAAGGACTGACATTTGTCATTTTTTAATTGGTTGTAAGAAAGGTGGGACATTAACCTAATTATTGCATTTTGGTAAATATTATATTATGAATAAATTTGGACACATTCTGCTGATTTTACCGAAAATGATCATACATTCTGCTGATTTATATTCTTACCGAAAATGATACAAAATAACTCATACTATTAAAATCTTTTTGAAAATAATCATCAGTTACTTTTTTTTACCGAAAATAACTCCCCAAAATTTATATTCTTACCTAATAATTTCTGCTGATTATTCTTACCGAAAATAATTTTGCTAAATATTATATTATGAATAAATTTGGACACATTCTGCTGATTTTACCGAAAATGATCATACATTCTGCTGATTTATATTCTTACCGAAAATGATACAAAATAACTCATACTATTAAAATCTTTTTGAAAATAATCATCAGTTACTTTTTTTACCGAAAATAACTCCCCAAAATTTATATTCTTACCTAATAATTTCTTACCTAATAAATGCATTCTGCTGATTTTATTCAAAAGTTTAAAATTTTGACTCCCAAAATAATTTTGACTGATAATTTTGATTCTTACCAAATATACAAAATAATTTTGGTAAATATTAGGTAATGAGAATAATATACATTATTCTTACAGAAAATAATTTTTGTGTTTAAACTTCAGAACGCGACAAAATAATTTGGTAATAATTTCTTACCTAATAAATGCATTATGCTGATTTTATTCAAAAGTTTAAATTTTTGACTCCCAAAATAATTTTGACTGATAATTTTGATTCTTACCAAATATACAAAATAATTTTGGTAAATATTAGGTAATGAGACTAATATACATTATTCTTACCGAAAATAATTTTGGTCTTTAAACTTCAGAACGTGACAAAATAATTTTTATGAGACTCAAAACCCTACAACCTACTATATATTACAGAGATGAGTTAAGATATTTCACACAAAACACTTTTAACTTTTGTCTTCTTAAAAATTAACATTCATTGTTTTGCAAGAAAAATCAAAAGATGAGTATTCATTTACTTTCAGATATCAACAAAGATAGAGGTACATGGAAAATAAAAGTTAAGGTCATTCACAAATGGGAATTCAAAGACAAAACAACCGTAAATGCAATTAATTTATTACTAACTGATGAAAAGGTCAATTACTTCTGAATTATATTTAATTATTTGTTTTACCTTTTAGTTAATTTGTAATACTAATTTATTTATTACTAACATGTAAAGCAATATTGATTATAGGGTACTACAATGCTGGCTACCATAGGAAAGGCGACATTAACTTATCATTCAAAATCATGCGAAATTGGAAAATCATACTTTATGTCCATGTTTAGTGTGTCTCTCTCAGTAGGAGATTACAGACCGACAAGGCACGAATGGAAGATTAATATTTGGAAGACTACCATTATTGATTTAATTCCTGACATTACAACAACGGGAAAACAATTCAATTTCGTTCCTTTTGATGTTATTTTGGACAATAAGCATGATGATAAATATCTTCTAGGTAAGTCATAATGTTACTATTTTACCGTATTTATGATAAAAATATATTTATACTTATGAATAAATTGTTTATAAGTAAATAATCACTACTTTTGCACAGATGTTATCGGGGAAGTGGTACACTTTAGAGATTACAATGAAAAATCCACAAAAAAAGCAATCAACATTGATCTCATGGATGCAAAGTAAGTTTCTTGAAAATTTGTTCAATTTCCATTCTAGCCATGAACAAGTTACTAATTTTTTTTGTCATTCGTGATAAATTCAAACAGCAGCGTAATATTAAATGTTCGTTTATGGGATAATTTTGCTGAAACAATATATGCTCACATCAAAACAACCGAAAAAGATAGTGAAAAACTCATATTGGTTTTGCAATATGCAAAAATGAAGACATGGGCAGGTTCTTATGTTAAATTAATGTTTTGTTTGTGACAAATCTATTATTTAACACCTTAAATAACATAGGTTTTATTTTTAGGTACAAATTATGTGCAAAACTGCATGGGGAATAGCCTAATGTATATTAATCCAGATTTCGAGGAAATCAATGAGTTTAGAGCAAGGTAATTAAATTTTGCATTATATTGATGTTTTCGACATTTAAAACCTAAAATAAACTTGAATTTGATAAGATGAATATTTTTTTATTGCAAATAGTATATTAAAGGATAAGACAAGACCCACAGAATTGACAGAATCATCATCATCTACTATGGTAACCATTGAATCACAATTCAAGGGTTGTAAAAAGATAAGATTTAGAGATCTACCATATATCACTACTGAAGGTGAATACGGAACAATAGGCACCATTGACGCACTAGATGTGCGATATAGTTGGTGGTATCCATCATGTACAAAGTGCTATACACAAGTCATTTCTGAAAAGGGACTTTTAAGGTGCCCCAAATGCATGGAAAACGTGAAAATGGCCGTAGCACGGTAAATATAGTTAAACTTATTCATACATTAATTTTATAGCATTTTATTTAAAATGTCATATTATTGACACATATTTTAATGGTGGACAGATACAAGACACATATTAAAGTGAAAGATGATTATGGAGATGAAGCTGTTCTAATTTTATGGGATCAACAAGCAAAGAAAGAGATAGGAGCAACCGCTCAAGTAGTAAGAGATAAACAATTAAAGGTGTAAATTATTTTATTTTTTCGATTTTGAATGTTACATTATTAAAAGATAATAGACTTAACAATTATTAATTGTTCAAATGCAGTCAAAATATCCAAAATGTTTTCCTTCAGATCTTGATGTCATATTGGATAAAAGATACGTATTCCAATATAAGGTAACAAAATTTTTTAACATAGATCGCAAAAATAGAACATATGGAATAAAAAATCTCAGCTGTGAAGAGAGCATAATGGATGACTTTAATGATAAACAAGAGGTAAATGTATAACTTTATTTAGATATAAGTTTTTATGTGTTTTTACTTTTGTGATTTTTAATTTGTTTGAATTAACATGTATCCCTCTTACAATTCAGGAAAAGGCAAGTGTTGGAGAATTTGGAGACTATTCAAGTGAGACAAATTTAACAGACATCAATTCCATTCAAGATGAAACCGTGGATTACACACCAAAAAAGAGACAAATGGAATGTGATATGATTCAAATGGATGCAGAAATGTCATCTACAAAAGTACCCAAGTTAGAAAAATAGTCAATTTGGACGATATGTTTTATTTTTCTATTATTTTAGTTTGATTTAGGCTTAAATAAGAGAGATTAATTAGAATTCTATTGTTTTAGATTTCAACTATTTGCAGAATTTAATTTTGTTTACTATCGTAATTTCAAGGTACAACCTTCAAAGAAATAAAACAAGTGATTATAATGTGGATGTTATGTTTTATAATGATTATGATGACAAACTAAACATAGTTTATGATTAAAAAAAGCAAAAACTATATATATATATATAATTCATTTATAAGAACTATAAAAATATAAGGTCATACAAAGTTTTATAACTCTAATAATATATGACCGAATTTTATAATGTGACAAATTAACTTTATAAAGTGACAAAATAATTATAAGTATTATTTTATATATGACCGAATTTTATAACCCAAAATTTATTTATAAATACTATAAATATTTCATAATTATAAGAACTATAAAAATATTCGGTCATATAAAGTTTTATAATTCTCCAAATATATTACCAAAATTTATTACGTGACAAAATAAATTTATAACGTGACAAAATAATTATAAATATTATAAAATACATGACTGAATGTTTTTATAATTCTAAAAATATTCTTATTGCTTTACTCTTCAGATTTTTATTAATGACATGACCGAATACCGAATTTTATAACGTGACAAATTAACTTTATAGAGTGACAAAATAATTATAAATATTATTTTATATATGACCGAATTTTATAACCCAAATTAATTTATAAATATTATAAATATTTCATAATTATAACAACTTTAAAAATATTTGGTCATATAAAGTTTTATAATTCTCCAAATATATTACCGAATCGTATAATGTGACAAAATAACTTTAAAACATGACAAAATAATTATAAATTTTATAAAATATATAACCGAATATTTTTTATAATTCTAAAAATATTCTTATTGCTTTACTATTAAAACATGACAAAATAAGATTTTTATGATATCTAACTTATAAATATTAATTCTAAATTACCGAATTTTATAAATTTATATAATTCTAAAAATAACTTTAAAACATGACAAAATAAGATTTTTATCAATGACATAAAGAAATATTTTTTTATTCAAATTATTAAATTATATAACTATTAATAATTATAAATATTATTAAATATATGACTGAATATTGTTATAATTCTAAAAATATTCGGTCATATAAAGTTTTATAATTCTCAAAATATATGAACGAATTTAATAACGTGACAAAATAACTTTATAACGTGACAAAATAATTATAAATATTATAAAATATATGACCGAATATTGTTATAATTCTAAAAATATTATAAAATATATGACCGATTGTTTATCATATAATGTACTTAAATAGAACAAGTTAATTTACACAATATTTTGTGGTAACAAGATATATAAATCATGAGTGTAATTAACCTTACTTAATTATGATATGATTCTTGAATAACGTGTATCTGTATAAACTCATACAATCATACAAACCTAAATTCTTATTCAATTATATTCAATCTGTATAAACTCAAAGCATTTTCCTTTTTATCATATATTATGATATGATTCTTGAATAACGTGTATCAATGTTGACAAATACAATTTAAAAAATGTTTTGCAATTGGGTGAACATTCAAAGTTGCAAAGAATCTGGAAGGTTAAACTTGGATTTTGAAGAATGAGGTATGTTTATTTCAATTTACATTTTTTGAATAGTTTGTCATAATTAATCTTAGTTATTGAATAATATAATAACAAATTTTATGTAAATAGTTTAAACATTATTATAACAGTTTGTAATAATAAATTTTAGTTATGTATTTTCTTAAAAGCAACAAATTTTATGTAAATAGTTTAAACATTATTATAACAGTTTGTAATAATAAATTTTAGTTATGTATTTTCTTAAAAGCTGAATTGTTTTTTGTTCATTAAATAATATGACAACAAATTAAGTAAAAAAAATAATTAAAAACCTCAAATCAATTTTAAACAATAAAAAGAAATGGAAAATTAGAAATTCATACCAGTGTCCCAAAGGATATCAGGGGCGAATGCCGCGAATCAGATAATACCAAGTCGATCTGCAAATTTTTCTTATATCTAATGACCTATTCTATTAATATTACAGACCAAAAATTAAAATCTATCCTATAAATACAAATTTTTTTCTAATCTACAAGCTAAAATGTAGAAAACAAAGTTATACATGTGTTCTCAATCTGCAAAATAATACAAAAAGCATATATTAGATAATCTCCAAAATTAACAGTTAAAAAAAGGACTATAAATTATAAATTAAACCATAAATAAAGCAATAATATTATTGATTCGGAACGGTCGAGTTTAATGGGATTTTTAGTCAACCGTTCTGAAATTTCGCACTTTGTAACAGTGCATGTAAAAATGGCGTTCTGCGGCACTTATCAATCGTTTTGACCGTATGGCGAGTTTTAGCGAGGTCAATATTTTAGACATGAAGGAGACTTTATTGAGATAAGTCTTCATGAAGGAGATGATAAATATTTTCTCTTACCTCATGATTTTTTGTTCGAAAATTGAAACTTAATATCACTATATAAATTTACTGTTAGAGTAGCAATCTAGAACTATTTGTCATTATGGAATAGGAATAGGAATAGGAAAAGACAAACATGAGTAAAGTAAAATAATACTTCTATATAATTGTTGAGAAAAAGGGTTGTGGGGAAGTGTGAGAAATAGGAATAGGAAAAGACAAGACATGGGTAAAATATAGGAATTGAAATAGGAAAAGAGATGGGTAAAAAGTTGAGAAAAAGGGTTGTAGGGAAGTGTGTAAAGTTAGTAGTAATTATTACTTCTATTAGTTTTTTAAATTATATTTTATTATCATTAAATTTGTTTTATTGTATATGTGTTAATTGTTATTTTTTTAAATTCAACTGTAAAAACTTTAATTCAAAATAAAAAATTAGTATTTTAGGATAAATGACATAAAATTTTTATATAAATTACTAATTAATGAATTCAAAACTGAATTTATAGAGATTTAATTTGACTGAACTAAATTAAACTCGATGAATTGAAAATAAAACAAAACACACACATAGATTATCAAAATGCACCAATTTAACAAAACATAAAATTATATATTGTTTAAATACATAAACAGTAGAATAAACAAACTTTTTGACCTATAACAAAGACATGCAATAAAATTATCATCCATAAAAAGTATTTAATGATAACTTTATTTAGTTAGGAAAAAAATCCCCAACCTATTTTAAAATATCATCTCAAAAAAATAATTGACAAAAAAATTTGTGAACATAAATAATCAAAAATCCTCAAAACAAAAAGAAACAAAAAGTTTGTTTTAAGCAAAAATCAAACTACACCAATTTTACAAAACAGAAAATTATATATTGTTTAAATTCATAAACAGTAGAATAAACAAACTTATTGACCTATAACAAAGACATGCAATAAAATTATCATCCATATAAAAAGTAATTAATGATAACTTTTTTTAGTTAGAAAAAAAATCCCCAACCTATTTTAAAATATCATCTCAAAAAATAATTGACAAAAAAATATGTGAACATAAATTATCAAAAATTCTCAAAACAAAGTAACAAAAAAAATTTGTCACATAAATTAGTAAAAATAATGACTAAAATGTAGAACTAATAACATTAAATAAATGACAAATTAATACTTAAAATACAAAATTTCGAATTAGATAAGCTATTTGACATAAAACCAAGACATCCAATAATATTATCATTCATAAAAAATTTAAAAAATCTCCAATGTGCTTATTTTTATGTTGTAAAAAACTAAAATTTTAAGAGATATTCAAAAAAAACATCTCAAACGAAATTGAAAAGAAACAATATGACTAAATAACATAACCAAGCAAAAACAATATGACTGAACTAAGTTACTTGGATAGATTGAAAATAAAATAAAAACACACATAGATTATCAAAATGTACAAATTCTACAAAAACAAAATTTACACAATGATTAAATACATAAAAGTTAAAAGAAACAAACTATTTAACCTATACCAAACACATGCAATAAAATTATCATAATAAAAAATTAATCGAAAATAGGCTTTTTTTCATGTAGAAACAAAATAAAAATCTCTAATCAATTTTTAAAACATCATATGTCAAAACAAAGAGTGAAAAAAATTGCAACATAAATTAGTAAAAATCAGGAGAAAAGATGTAGATCTAAAAACATATTATGAGAAAAAGAGAAAGAACTTCATAAAATTTATATGGAAAAAATACTTATCTTACAAATGACTTTTTCATCTACATCTTCATCATATGTACTAACATCTGAAAAAAATAATTAAAATCATAAACAAAACATAACAAATTAAATCAAGTATATATAATCGAAAAATTCATATAAAAAGAACTAAAATTACCTCTAAAAAATCGCCAATGGTTTGATTTGTTTAATAGCATATACATTGTTTTTAGAAATAACAAAATGAAGTTGGTATGGTTGTATGAGTAAGAGAGTGTTTGAATTATTGAAGGTGAGAATGAAATTGAAAAATGGTTGAATAAGGTAGCATTTTATAGAAAAAATGGTAGTTTTGGGGAAGTGGTACATTGAGAAGTGGGAAAGGTTAAATGATTCTAGAAAAATGGGTGAGTATTGGGTTGAGAGTTGGTATATAAAAAGTTTTGTGAAGTACTTCTCAACGTGTATTTAGAGGAAGACCATTCAAATCATCATTGAATAAGGTAGCATTTTATAGGAAAAATGGTAGTTTTGGGGAAGTGGTATATTAAGAAGTGGGAAAGGTTAGATGATTCTAGAAAAATGGGTGAGTATTGGGAGTTTTGTATATATCAACATGTATTTTGGGTTAACAAAATAAAAAGTGTATATTAATAGTTTTGGGTAAGTGGTAAGTGTATATTAAAAGCTTTGTATAATAAAGTGTATAATAAAGTGTATATCTTAAAGCTATGAATTAAAAGCATTGTATATTAAAAGCTTTTTTGGGTTAATAAATTATAGGTGAAGTTAGACTTAAGGTTGTATTAAGATGTGTGTAATTTAAAATCATATCAAAAAAATAAAATAAGGTTTTATTAATTTCAATTAACACTACAAATTTTTATTTGATTCAGAAAAAATATGTGTCTCCTACATTCATGTCATATTTTATATAATCAAAAATATTTGTTTTTTACTCTTTTTATCTCAATAATTTTCGATATTTTTTTAGTATGTCATAATAAATTTGCCATATTTTGTTATAACATTTTTTTATAATTATCCACATATTTAACTTACCTTTTTTACTCCACGTATTTATCTCAATTTGGTATTGAGGTATAAAACAAATTGGTGCAATTTCAATTAACTTACAAAAACAAACTGCAATATAACCACAAACAGAAGACAAAGGGTGAATAATACTACCTCCTATTCAACCCATTAGTCCCATTTGGTTTTTTCACACTTGCCGAGGCAACATTTTAACCTTTAATATCTCTAATTGTTTTTAATTAAAAATTATAAAAAGTAGATATAAATAATCTTTATATTAAGACGAATCAAACAAGATCCCATATGACTATATTTTAACATATAGATTAAGAATAAAATACAAATTAAAAGTGATGAGTGAATAGTGAAAAAAAATCAATGGGACTAATGGATAGAATAAGAGGGAGTAATAATTAATCTCTTGCAACTTGCAAATTTGCAATAGTAGAATGTTAATAAATAGAAAGGAATCCAAAGATGGTGTGATGTAAAGAGTAGAAGTGCATGCTGAGCAGAGAAGTGCAAACACGCTACAGCCTATAATGGTGAATTGTCCAATACTACGCACTACGCAGATGCAGTATAACAGTACTGCCTGCAGCAAGGCATCTGTATTCTATAACAAGACAGGACAGGACATTAACTCTAAGTTAGAGGGACTACCACTTTATCGACCTTGATTGATTTTTCCACCAACTACCCCTTGTGCAAAATTAGTTATACAAATCGATGTATTTTTAATAGAGAGTTTTATTAAATTAGATGTAATTATTATAACCGATATTGAGATTATAATGATCCGTCATTTTATTGTTTAACGAGAATAATTTTTTTTTACTATATTATTCTTCTTTCTTTTTATACAAAATGCTATATGATTATTAATGCTATATTATTTGAAAAATAGTAATATCATCATTTAATAACAAATGGAAGAATCAAATCCTCCTAAACGTCGTAGAGGAAGACCATCCAAACAAAACAATACGCAACAATTAACTCCACGTACGAATAATGGTGAGAATTATATTTTCTCTAAAATAATTTTTAAATTTTCGAGATTAACGTCAACTTTGAATAATAGTGCTTATTTTGGTTTATTAGAGAATTCAATTATTACCTTAGAGCAAAGTCGGGAACATTCAAAAAATGCAAGGTCAAACAGAAAAGAGATTTTACGTCAGAGAAGACTCAAAAATATTATTTTGCCCACCATTGGTAAGTCATTTATATTCAATTAAGTTTAAATTTATGAAACAAAATGATTAGAATAATGTTTAATCATGCTCTAATGAATATTGTCATTTTTTTATAGATCAAATGACACAAAACAATGGCGCATGTACAAGTCTAACATCACGCACACCTTTTACAGATGTCACTAATGGTTTGTATTTTACCTTAAAAAGTTGCATATTATTATATTGTCACTATTTTGAACATTTATGTATTTTATCTACACTTTACATTACTCAATAACAAATGCAAGATCCAAATCCTTCTAAACGTCGTAGAGGAAGACCATTCAAACAAGAGAATTTGCAACAATTCAATTCAAATACAATCAATGGTGCGACTATTTGCTCTAAAAGAAATTTAAAATTATTTTTGTTTTACGTCTATGTTGAATAATATTGTTTATTTTTTGGTTTTTTTAGATAATTCAATTATTTGTTTGGAGCAAAGCCGGGAACAATCAAGAAAGGCAAGATCTAAAAGAATAGAGTTTTTACGAAATAGAAGATTCAAAAATTCAATTTCACCCCCATTAATTGGTATGTCATATATTCAAGTTAAATCCACGTTAGAGTTAATAAAATTATCTTTTATTTGCAATTAAGTAAATCATGCTCTAATAAATAGTGTTATTATACTCTAGGTCAATTTGCTTCAAACAATGGTGCGAGTACGAGTATGACACCACAAACGCCTTTAATTGATGTCACAAAAGGTTGGTATTTCACCATTAATCAAAGTGTTACATATATAATTATATTCATTCATCGCAATACTTATTAATTTTATCAATGGATATATGACATAATAAATACATTTTTTTCAGATGAATATTGTCCAACGCTAAATTCAACGATACAGTCTATTTTGGGTAATAGGTGTCTTGAGAGTCGTACCAATACCAACTCAAACGAGTCTAATTTGGTAAATGGACCAACGAATGTTGTTAGACAAGACCCAACTGACTCAATTAGAGATGTTGATACTGGTATTTTCTTAAAAAGTTATCTTTGCTAGATTTGTAGTTTGTAAGTATTTTTATGAATGCTTCAAAATTGATGTTTATATAATAATTCATTTTGTAGATATGATTGGATTGCACCAAAATGACGACACCATAGAACAAGATATCACAGGTATAACAATAACTTTATGAAAATTAATATCATTTACTTTTGATTCTACATTAATTTCTACTTAAATTTTCATACTGATAGATGTTAATCGAGGAAATCAAACCGAAGTTTAGTATAATTAGTAAATAACTTTAGTAAATTTTAATGAATTAGTTAAATTAGTAATTTATGTACAATAATTCTTTCAACTTTTAAAATACTATTTATGTTTTTAATACAGGATATATGGATATTGGAGATCAAACGAAACTATGTAATGAATGTGGTGCAATAATGTGGAGTCTTGAAAGAGTTGATAAAAGAGAAACAAATAATACACCGACATTTTCGTTGTGTTGCAGAAAAGGAAAGATTACACTCCCAAGTATTCAAGATCCACCTCAGTTACTTTCATCTCTTTTACATGGTCATGATGTACGTAGTAAGCATTTCATGGAACGTATAAGGGTGTATAACATGATGTTCGCTTTTACTTCTATGGGTGGACAAGTTGATAAAACTGTGAACATGGGTCGTGGGCCATACGTATTTCGGGTGCGAGGGCAGACATGTCATAGAATTGGTAGCTTACTTCCGGAGGAATCCAGTTCGGCAAAATTCCAACAGTTATACATTGTTGATACTGAAAATGAGATAGAAAACAGGAAGAGTGCTGTTAGGTATCAAAAACAATATATTATAAAGCTCTTTTTTTTAAAATGATTTTTACTTTTTGTGATTTTTTAGTTAAACTAACACTTATTTATTTGATTGTGATTTGTGATATTACAGTTCAGGCAATCAAGATGATTTTGATGATTCAATTATAAAAGACTTGAAAAATCTTTTAGATTGTACGAATCCTTATGTGCATACATGGAGGATGGCTCGTGATAACATACGTCATTCGGAAAGCATTGACATTCACTTAAAGCTCATTAATAAGAGAATTCATGATGGAAGGACTCATAATTTACCTTCTGCATCTGAGGTTGCTGCTATAATTGTTGGGGACATAGGGAGCGTCGCTGAAGAGCGTGACATAATCATTGAGGGACGTGATGGTAGATTAAAGCGTATTAGTGAGCTTCATCCATGTTATCTTGCACTTCAATATCCGTTATTGTTTCCCCGTGGAGAGGATGGGTATAGATTGGATATATCTCATAAGGGTGTTCAATTGGATGTGCCTGGTCTAAATGGTGAACTTATTCCGACAATTGTAAAAAAGCGCGTAAGGTTAACAATGAGAGAATGGTTTTCGTATCGAATAATGGATCGAAAGGATGAAGCTGACACAATATTACGCTCGGGTAAATTGTTCCATCAATTTCTGGTCGATGGTTGGACAATGATAGAGTCCGAAAGGCTTCTATTCATACGGAGGAACCAAAATGTTCTCAGGGCTGATAAATATGTCAACCTTCAAGGTGCAATTTCAATTTCTGATGGTCCTTCAAACATAGCTGGTAGACGCATTATTTTACCATCTACATACCCCGGAAGTCCACGATTTATGACTGAGATATATCATGATGCTATGGGTATATGCAAGACGTATGGATTTCCAGATGTATTTATTACATTTACGTGTAACCCAAAATGGCCAGAGATTACCCGTTTTGTACAGTCCAAAGGTTTGCGCTCAGAAGATCGACCAGACATATTGTCTCGAGTGTTTAAAATGAAGTTAGATAGTTTGGTTAAAGATCTCAAGAAGGAAAATTGGTTCGGAAGAGTGATTGCGTGTAAGTAATAATCTAAAGTATCATTGCTTTGAAATGTTTTGAGGTATATTTCAACATCGTTTAACATTTTTTTTGTTTATATATTTATGTAGTGGTATACAGCATTGAATTCCAAAAGAGAGGGCTTCCACATGCACATATAGTATTGTGCCTACACAGAGATGATAAGATTTCAAATCCAATAGATATTGACAAATTCATATCCGCTGAGTTGCCTGACAAGGAACAAAACCCATCATTATATGCTTTGGTTTCAGATTTAATGATTCATGGTCCGTGTGGAGCATCAAACCCAAGATCACCTTGCATGCGCGATGGAAAGTGTTCCAAATACTTTCCGAAAAGGTTTAATGAAGAAACATATGTCGATGGAGATGGTTATCCATGCTACAAGAGATTAGACAATGGTGTAACTGTTGATAAAGGTGGTATTGAGTTAGACAACAGATATGTTGTTGCATACAATCCATCTTTACTCTTGAAATACAAAGCACATATTAATGTAGAATGGTGTAACCATCTCTTGCTATTAAATACCTTTTTAAGTACATTAACAAGGGACAAGATAGAATTACAGCTGGTTTGTCCAGAGCACGAAGAGAAAATGAAGATGTTGAGGATGTTGATGAAATTCAAGAATATTATAATTGCAGATATGTGTCTGCAAGTGAAGCTTCATGGCGTATCTTAGGGTTTGAGATCCATCATCGGACTCCACCAGTGGAGAGGCTTAGTTTTCATTTGCCCGGTGAACATACCATTGTTTTTAATGATGAGGACATAATTGATGATGTCATATCTAGGCCGATTAATGAGAGATCAATGTTCATGGCTTGGATGGAGTGTAACAAACAATACGATGATGCTAGAAATCTTTTATACAATGAATTTCCAGGAAGGTTTGTATGGCAAAGAAAGGAGAAAATGTGGACTCCAAGAAAAAGAGGATTCTCAATAGGAAGATTGTATCATGTTGCACCAGGCTGTGGTGAACGTTATTATTTGAGGACCCTACTAAACTTTGTCAAGGGGCCGACATCATTTGAAGACATCAGAACTGTTAATGGAGTCATACATCCTACTTTTAAGGATGCATGCTATTCTATGGGTCTACTTGACGATGATAAGGAGTACATTGATGGAATTGGCGAAGCAAGCTTTTGGGGATCGACATTCTATTTGAGGAAATTGTTTGCAATGTTGTTAATGTCTGGCAGCGTATCAAGGCCGGAATATGTATGGGAGAACACATGGAAACTGTTGTCCGAAGATGTGTTAAATAGACAAAGAAGCTTATTGCAAATGCCTGGTAATGTATATATACACTCTTTTATGTTAATTATTTAATTAAATTTTGAATTATCTATTTTATATAAATATTATAAAGCTTATACACTTAAATTGCATATTTGAATCTCACGGACGATCAACTAAAGTGTTATGCTCTGCGTGATATTGAAGAGATGCTTGAAAAAAATGGAAGTTCTTTGATGAATATATGCCCTGAGATGTGCCCAAGTGATATTTTCATCAAAGATGGTCATAACAAGCTAATTATGGAGGAGCTTAATTACGACAAAGATTATTTGAAAGGTGAACTGCAAGAGCTACTGCCATTGATGACTGAAGAGCAAACCCAGATATATGATGAAATCAATATAGCCATTGAAAAAAATAAAGGAGGTGTATTTTTTCTATATGGACAAGGTGGGACCGGAAAGACATTTATGTGGAGAATTTTGTGTGCATGTTTGAGATCGAAGGGTGAAATTGTTCTCCCCGTTGCCTCAAGTGGCATAGCAGCTTTGTTACTTCCTAAGGGGAGGACTGCACATTCAAGGTTTGGAATACCTATTAATGTTACTGAAGATTCAATGTGTAGAGGAATAGAACCTAACAGTCCCTTAGCAGACCTCATTAAAAGAGCTAAGCTTATCATTTGGGATGAGGCTCCAATGACTCACAAGCATTGCTTTGAAGCCCTGGATAGGAGTTTACGCGATGTCATTCGTTGTCCTAACGGTAAACCATCTGAATTAAGCTTTGGCGGCAAAGTTGTTATCTTTGGTGGTGATTTTAGGCAAGTTCTGCCAGTGATCCCAAAGGGTACGAGACAAGATATTGTATTCGCTACACTCAACTTTTCAAATATTTGGAATGATTGTAAGGTACTACGACTTACAAAGAACATGAGATTACGACCAGGATTAGCTAATGTTGATGAACTACGAGAATTTGCAGATTGGATTCTCAAAGTTGGGGATGGGAAGCTTGGAGGACCTAATGATGGAGAGGCTATTATTGATATACCCGAAGATTTATTAATAAAGGATGCATATGACGATCCAATAGCTGCAATTGTTGATGCAACATATCCTGGAATTCGTGAGGGCTCAACTGATAGTTCATATTTTCATGAGAGGGCAGTTTTAGCACCAACCAATGAGATTGTTGATAAGGTTAATGAGCATGTATTATCACTTATATCTGGAGAAGAGAAGATGTATTTGAGTTCGGATTCAATCGACAAATCAGACGGTAATTATGGTTCAAATGATGATGCTTTTTCAATTGAGTTTCTCAACTCAATACGTGCATCTGGTGTTCCAAACCATAAATTATTGTTAAAAGTAGGTGTTCCAAACCATAAATGACGATCAATAAAAGTCAAGGACAATCACTATCACATGTTGGTTTGTTCCTACCTAAGCCTGTTTTTAGTCATGGACAACTCTATGTTGCAGTTTCTAGAGTGACTAGCAGAAAAGGTTTAAAAATCCTCATATGTGATAAGGGTGGTCAAATAAGTGATCGCACTGAAAATGTGGTGTACATAGAGGTATTTCAAAACCTCTAAATTGTTATTCTCTAATGTAGATATCTTTATTATTGTTTTTAATTGATTTGTTTTACAATTTTATATTATATATATAATTGTCTTATTTTACATAAGTAAGTGCATTATTTTTCAAATCTAATATTATATTATTAAATTGTTACATTATTTTTAATCAAATGTCATAATTTAAAAATATTATAAACATACATTAATTATATTATTTTAAATTTTTTATGTATTAATTCTAAAAATTCCGTGCATGCATGGGTTTTTATACTAGTTTAGGTGATATAGCTAAAATAGTTAATTAAGATTAATTAGATTAAAACCTAACTAACTTCCTATTCTAATGGAGAGATATATTAAGAAGGCTTATTCTCATCCTATTAATTAGCTCTAGGTTATTTTTAGGTGGTTATTTAATTTTTGCCAATTAACAAATTATGCAATAGCTTAATTTCAAACTGTATATATCAACTAAAAATAATAAAAATTCCTATGTAATTTAGCTGATGCACTTCTCCAGATATGCGTCTTGGGAACATTGTACTGTCTCCATCAACGATTTTCATCAGACCATCAAACTTGGAACAGTAGACCTTCTATCTACTTCAGATGTCCTTGGTGATCTTTTATTATCTGACCCTTTTGACAATTTTGACTCATACAATATTCTTTGACCTAGTCTTTTTTTAGGTTCCATCAACGATTCAACAAACCGAATATATGACCTACAAAATAATCTCTAAAACGTATTTGTTTATTTAAGTGAAGTCATCATCAAAATGGCCAACAAAAACCCAATACCCAAAATTTTTAATCAAATACAAATTCAAGATCAAGACCTTCGAAACCAAGGTTTAAAAGAAAAAAATCTCAACAAAGGTACGGATAATTTTCTAGGTGTCATTGATTCTACTACCACCACCAATACCGGTGTTCACGGTGAGTTGAAGGTCGAAAATAATAAGAAAGAGGAAATTAGTTCAAAAGTGAGAAGGATAGAGGAGGCCATGAATGAGGATAGTAATATTTTATTCCTCATTTAATTCCTTTTTATATGGAGGCACAAAAATTATAAAACCCTACCCCATCACATTCCCATGACTAGGAGTACTGTTATAATTACTCGATCCGAAAATTCCGACCCGAATTATCCGGTACCCCGATTTCTAAAACCAGATACCGGATAAATTAACCCGATTTTTGCAAAACCGGATAATCCGGGTCGGGTACCCGATTTTAAAATCGGATACCGAATCCGTTTCTGGGTCATGAATTTTTGAAAACCTAGTATCTAGTATCCGGTTTTCTTTAATTATTATTTTTTTTACTTTTTTTTTCGTAAATAAAATGATCATGATATCTCTTAAGCTAACCTAAGATTGAATATTTTTGAAGAGTTAGTATTTGAAATTTATAATTGTTCATACGTAAGCCCATGAACAATAATATTATTCTTTTATTTTCTTAATTAATCTTTTATGACTAATTAAGTTAAAGATTTTTAGGGAGTTTGTATTTGAAATTTATATAAAAAATATTTTAACTGAATATAGAGATAAACAAACTTATGGTTGAATGACAAAACGGAAAAAAATAAAAAATAAAAAACATTCTAATAAAACCAGGTATCCGGTTTCCGACTTGATTTAAACTGGGTATCCGGATTCCGGGTACCCGGTTTAAACCGAGTCGGAACCAAATCGCAATTTTAGGTACCCGAAAAAGCGGATACAAGGAATTCCGGATCCGGGTAGACCCGGTACCCAGTTTTGAACACCCCTACCCATGACTAGGGATGGCAACGGGTCGGATCTGGGCCGGGTCTAGGTGGACCCAGATGCAGATCCGTTTTCAAGCACTGGGTCCAGATCCGGATCCAAACCCGCGGGTCTACTTTTACAGGACCCAGATCCGGGTCCGTGGATATTGCGGATCTAGTACCGGATCTGGGTCCAAAACGGGTCTCACTTGAAATCTTAATAAATGATTCTTTGCAAAACTAATTTTAGGAAATTTAACTTTTTGCCCAGAGATTGTGTAATTCATTCTTCACACTGCTCATTTGGGCTTTAAAATTCATGCCGAGAGTACTTTGGGATTTTAGTTCTTGCCCAAAAGTCTGCCGATTACCTGTACTTTGGGATTTTAATTCATGACGAGGTTGTCTCATTCATCAGTCATCACAGCTTTATTCAAGTAATAATGGGACATTGAGACAGTTTTATAATATATTAATATATTAATTTATATTTAAAAAAAACGGGTCTTAAAGATCCGCGGTTCCGGGTCTGGGTATTTTACTCAGATCCGGATCCGGATTCGTTAGTTTATAATTAGACCCGGATCCAACCCGGACCCGACAGGTCTATTTTTTTAAGCCCCAGATCCGTGAAAACGGGTACGGATCCACGGATCCGGGTCGGGTCCAATACCCATTGCCATCCCTACCCACGACCCATGAACCATTTCTTTACTCAACCCATGTTTTTCTTAATCTTTTATCATAAATAAAAAATTTAAAAATAAATTATGACAAATTTGCTGATGAGATCATCGAAATGTGCTTTGTGAAGTCAAAAGATCAACTAGAGAATTTTGTGTTAAAGGCAATTGGATTCGAAGACTTGAAAATTATTGTGCAAGTTCGGTTCGGTGATCCCGAGACCTAACTTGAGGGGGAGTGTAGGAAAAATAAAATAAATATGATAATAAAATAAAGATATTATTTTAGAATATTATGTTTTAGTAAGCTAAGATCTTTTTTAATATTTAGGATATTAAGATTATATTGTTTACTACTATTATTTAGGTTTAGGTTAATATTTTGTTTCCTAATTTTAGTCCTAGTCTCTTGTACAAATAGAGGTGTTTCCTCTCATTAATTATTAATACAAATCAAGTATTCACCAGATTAAACCCAAATCAAAAGAAATATACACCTAATACTTGAGGTGTGGAGTAAATACCACTCTTGCATATGTGAATAGAAGAAGAAGAAGGGAGAATAGAATCAAAATAGCATGGTTCCAAATGAATGAAACAACACAATTTTTAGGCATATACATCTTGATCATTTCAACCGTCATAAATAACAGTCAATTAGTATAAATGTATTTTAATTAATAGAATTAAAGCACTCCATGAATGAAAATATAATTGTCTAAGAAAGTTCTAAATGACTACCATTTATCCAACATATAGAATATTTTGAAGCTTCAACCATTAGATTAAACTTTTAGCTGTGTTGATTACTTGATATAGTATATAACATCATTGTGGACCTTGTGGTTAGACAAACCGTTATCCATGTATAATGTAAAATATAGTCAAGTGGGATCTTATTTGATTCGTCTCAATGCATATTTTCATAATATTAACTTTTTATAATTCTTTATCATTTGAAATTAAAGATATTAAGCATTATTAGATAGCATGAAGAACAAAAGTATAGCTACTATTAAAAATAAAAAAAAATATAATAAAGTATTGACAATATCAATATAATATTGTCGAATAGTAATACTCAATCATAAATTGATGCATATATTAAAAAGTAAAAACTTAATTCTTGGAAAATTTGTTCAAAATAATCCCAATTATTACCCATTGGCCAAAAATAATCACAACTGTCAATTTTTTTTTAATAATCCCAATTGTTCTTATAATTTGTTGAAAACATACACACCTCCTTGTTACCGGCTGCATTATGTAACTTTTCCAAAATTTTTTCCTTTTTTTAACTTAAATGTTCAAATTTAACCCTTCCCTTCATCTATTAATAAAAAAATGGAAAAAAAGTGCAAAAGTTACCTGTTCTAGCCGATTAAAAGGGAGGTGGATACGTTTTCAACAAATTATGAGAATGATTGGAATTATTAAAAAATAATTAATAGTTAGAATTATTTTTGACTAACGAATGATAGTTAAAATTATTTTAAACAAATTTCCTTAATTCTTCCGATGGTCTAGAATTTAGAGAGTATTTCTACTCACTTCGAAGGCAGGCCAGTAATATAATGTCCGGAGTCCCATCTCAATCTCAAGTAATAAATATTATAAGGTCACTTAGCAACACCACAAAAAATGGCTACATCGATAAATATAGCACCACCCATTATTTACCAGCCCTCTGAAAACACCTCAGCTACTAGCCGTAGCAAATATGGTCCACCCATTCTAACTCTCAACAAGAGGAGACCTCTATTGGCCTCCTTCGCTGCGGCTTCGTCGGAATCATCATCGACGGAGCCTAAGAAGCCCCAAATTGAACTTGAGTTTATCGGAGTATGTTCAATTATCTATATTATACTTCCTCCTATTCGTGCTACTTGTCTTGTTTACTTTTTAGTTATTATTTTCTAATTAATTTTAATTTGTATTTCATTATTAATCTATAAGTTCAAAAAGGATTTTATTTCATTCGTCTTAATGGAATGATTATTAATATTAACTTTCATAATTTGTAGTTATACACAATTAAAATTATTAAAGGCTAAAATATTACCTCGACAGGCATGAAAAATTGCAAATGGAACAAGTAGATTGAATAGGAGTGAGTATAATTGATTACTTATAATTTTTTAACTATATCTAATTGATGATTTATGGAATTTATTTTTGTAATATATGATTGTTTGGTTGGAAAATGTGGAAGCCTAAGGCAGGAAATGATGGATCGTATCCAGTGGATAGAGTGAAAGCAGTGAGTGGTGAGAAATTGCTAAGGAATATCATGTTGGATAACAAGATTGAGCTTTATGCCACCTATGTGAGTTTTTTACACTTAACTCGTCACACTTATTACCGTTCATATGCTTGTAGTTTGATTTATAGTTTAGAATAAAATTAGTTTATTATATTTATAAACTAATTTTCGAACGACAATTAATTAGCGTTTATTAAGTTTAGGAATTTTGTGAATTAGTTTTAAAGTTTTTTTTATTTGCGAATAATTGTAACCAAAGTATTAAAATCTATACCATTCAGCCCAAGTAACCGTCGACAATCCCAAATGACTTTAGACCAGCCTAAATGATTGTTGACCATTACTTGTCACCTTTGACTTTTGTTGATCATACCTTATCATCTTTAACTTTCCTAATTATCAATGGTATTCTTGTGTTTTAGCACTTTATCGTCGTTTTTACTCATCATAATGATATTTTTTTTTCCTGAAAATTGACGTTGTAATTACCCTTATAAGTTAACTCTTTTGGAAATCCGATCGAAACACGTATTTATTTGCCTACTTTCTAGCACGCAGACCGAAAAAGATGTTGAGCGTCGTTTTAAACTCATCATAACGATATATTTTAAAGAAACATACATTCTATTTATCCTTATGTGGTAACTCTTTTGAAAATCTGGTAGAAACAAAAACTAATTCGCCTATTTTTCGGCATGGACCGAAAAAGATAACTAACGTCGTTTTTACCTATCATAGTGATGTTTATTAAAAAAATGGATGTCGCGATTACTGGTATGGGATAATTCGTTTAAATATTCGGTCGAAACAAGTACTAATTTGCTTATTATCTGGCTCGTAGACTGAAAAAGATGCTTAACATCGTTTTACCCATTATAATGATATTTTTCAAAAATGGATGTTGTGATGAACCTTATGGGTAACTCTTTCAAAAATCCAGTCGAAAAAAGTACTAATTCGCCTATTTTCAAACACGTACACCGAAAAAAGATACTTAATGCCGTTTTTACCCATCAAAACGATAATTTATTAAAAATAGACGTCGCAATCATCCTTGTAGGGAATCTTTCGAAAATCCAATTGAATTAAGTACTAATTTGCCTATTTTTTGGATGCATAAAACGACGTTAAATATCTTTTTCGGTCTATGTGTTAGAAAATAGGCGAAAAGGTAATTGTTTTGATCGGATTTCCGAAATAGTTATCCTTTAAGGATAATCACGACGTCTATTTTTAGAAAAAATATCGTTATGATGGGTAAAAACGACGTTAAGTATCATTTTTATAAAAAGTACGTCCTTAAGATTATGTAGATACCATTTCATACTTTCTCTGGATTTTAATAGTTGCTATAGTTCTTATAGCAACTACTTCATCAACTGATCTTATTTGTTATGTATTTCTCCATGTATAATTTAAAAGTTAAAACATAGTCAAGTGAGATCTTGTTTGATTTGTTTTATAATGTATTTTCATATTATTAACCTTTAGGGGTGTTTTTCTAGAATAAAATCGACTTATCGAATGGCCTGCTATAATAGATATATTACCAAAAATTAAATTGAAAATTAGGGAAAAATTTTGAAAATTCACACATAAAATTCTGAATAATAAAAAAATAATTTGCAAATTACAGTTTTAAAGTTTAGCACTTTTGCGAATCACATCCTTAATTTTTACTTTTTGCGAATTATAGCCACCAAAGTATTAAAGTTTACAGGTTCAGGCCAAAACACAGAATTTCGACCATTTGGGTGGTCAAAATACGCAGCCCATAGGGGCTAAAAATCCGCAGCAATTAAGGTTTTTTCCACTAGTGAGTATTCGGAGTTTTGTGTTAGGCTTGAACTTGGAAACTTTGATACTTTGGTGATATAACTCGCAAAAAACAAACATTGAGTTTGTAGTTTGCAAAAGATCAAAACTTTAATGCTATAATTTGCAAAGTATTCTAAAAGAACTAGACAAATATTTTAACATTTTTCTTGACATTATACTTTATTTTTTTTTTTTCTGAAAAAAAACTTGCTTTAGCAAGTAACTCATTACAGGGTTCAATCTAGGCAAATACTCCTATAGTTTGTATTATTCATGGTTAATCAATAAGTGAGATTATTGTAGAAAAATCATAAAAAAGTTAGATTATTCTACAAATTTTTTCTTTCCTAATAAATGGCTAGGCGCTAAACTGAATAATATTTTCGAAAAAAAAAAATTTAACCTAGAAAAAACTCTTAAGTTGACCTAGAAAAAAATAAAATAATTATCTTTTGGTCAATCGGTAACTCACGCCGAAATTTGTAGTAATCAGACCTGAAACGAACTCGATTTGAATCTGACGCTACCCGAAATATACATAACAACAGAACATTTATCATCCCAATGCCATTAAGTGCCTCCTACCTAAGGTGGAGTTTAGAAAGGTCATTTTTACGCAAGATTAACCTTTTTAATGATAAAACTAATAAAGTAATTATCTTCAATAGACGCATAAAAGCAAATATTATATGCAATTTCACGTAAATAAAAATTTATATATAATTTAATAAGTCAATATAATTTTTATGTCATTTTAAAGAAATGCCTAAATAGTAAATGGGAATTATTAGCTAGTAATAATGTATTGAAGTTGAATGGACTCTTTTAATAAAAAATTTCATGTATCAGGGGAAAGTTATGAATTGTGGTGGTGGTGGAAGTTGTGGAACATGCATTGTTGAGGTACAACGTCATATATTATATTTTATTATTATTATTATTATTATTATTATTATTATTATTATTATTATTATTATTATTATTATTATTATTATTATTATATTTAGATATTCTTAATAATTTTATTTATATGATTATTAATTTAAATGATTTTACGATTATTCATGTTTTTAATAGTTGAAAAACAAAAACTATTGAACCATAAATTTTTTTTTGTCAATAATTTTATTCTTTAATATTTTTAATAAATATATTTAAAAATTACTTTTATCATTTATTGGACTAATGTTTTTCTAAAAGAGAATATAGAAATCATATTAAATAAAATAAATTCAAAGTTACACGACTTAGAGAATTCACCTGTATTTTGCAGATTATAGATGGAAAGGATCTTCTCAATGAAAGGACAAATACCGAACTCAAATATCTGAAAAAGGTTAGTTTTACAAATATCTTATGATTTTTTACTCAAAAATATGAAGTTTGTCTCTTATATATATATATATATATATATATATATATATATATATATATATATATATATATATATATATATATATATATATATATATATATATATATATATATATATATATATATATATATATATATATATATATATATATATATATATATACACGCACACACACATACATACAGTGAGATGTGGGCCAAAGACAAAATTCTAATGTAAATTTATGCGTGTAGATGTGAAGTCAACAATGTTTCAAGTTAGAAGAGAAAAAAATAAAATGTTTGAGTTTAAAAGTATAATTTGTGTAGATTGGTTCTTTGTTTCTAAGATGATATCATCCTTTTATAGATCACTTCTGACAACTAGAAAAACTATCAAAACACCCCATTAACAACCCTTTAAATATATATTTAAATCTAATTATCTATTAGATGGTAAGCTATGTGACATTATATATATATATATATATATATATATATATATATATATATATATATATATATATATATACTCTATCATAAAAAATTATAGAAGACTATTACATAATTAATTTTATAAAAAGATATTAAGAATGACTTTAAAAGAAAAATATTTCTCTTGTCAAAGAAAATTTGTAAGAATTTGAACAATTAAGACTTAGTAAGAGTGAAAGTATGGGATTGTGCCCATAGGGAACGAGATAGTAAGAAGGGTAGTATGAATATTTTATAAGGGTTTTGATCAATTGAATAATAAAAATACAAATAAATAAGTAAATATTTTTAAAGTTATAATTATAAGTAAAAAATAGGTAATACAATCTAAGAAAAAATAGTTGTAGAGAGTGGAAATTATACTTACTGACCAAATAGGGTTAAATCTCGATAATTAAATATGCAAATTTCCCTAAAAATTCATAATACATATAAATTATAAGGAAATCCCAGAAGATATCTTAAAAAAATTTAATCCAAAAACATGCATGTTGAATTCAAGAACCAACATAGAGGATGTTGGAATATATCATTGGAATTTAGTTGTTCATATTAAATAGGAAAAATTGTCGGGAATAACCCGTACTTTTAACGTTTGCCTGTGAATAATCCGTACTTTTGATTATTCATAAATAATCCGAACTTTGAAGTCAGTTTGTTCACAGCACCCCCTCCTCATTTTTGACCGGTTGTAGCAAGTTACCCCAATGAAATTACTTGTTCCTTCCCCTTTATTATGAGCTGCTGGTACATTCTTCAATTCATCATCTTCAACCTTTTACTTTACTCCATTGTTAAACCCTAAGCTTAGAGAGAGAAAAATCAAGCTTTCCATTCACTTTTTTTTTTTTTATTTTACAAAAATGAATTCTCACACAGCAAACTATTCGAACAAAATTAAAGATAAGCACAATTCATCATTGAAATTACACAGACCATGAAGAATTCGCACAGTAAACTATTCGAACAGTTACATTTTCGCACAAAATTTCGCATAGTGAATTCGCACAGTGACCCTAGTTCTCGAACAAAATTGAAAAAAAAAAAAACTTCCATGAGAGTAGAATCTTACCATTTTAATGAAGATAAAGAGTACCCACAACCAATTGAAGATAGCCTTGCCAAGATTTGTCTTTGATTTGCAAAATTTGGGATGTATTCATGAACCCTAGAAATGAATTGGGGTTTTTGCTTGTGGAAGTGTCAATTAGAAAAGAAAGGAGAAGGTTGTATGGGGTTACTTGAAGGCAACTTACAATAGCAGGTTTCGAAAATTTGGGGGTGCTGTGAACAAACTTACTTCAAAGTTCGGATTATTTATGAATAATCAAAAGTAGGGATTATTCACAGGCAAACGTTAAAAGTACGGGTTATTCCCAACAATTTTTCCTATTAAATACTTGTAATTACTAGTATAAATACTTAACATATACTTGTACTATTATTGAGACAATAATAATAAAATCTTCTCTTCTTCTTCACCCGCTCTCTTCTTACTATCCTATGGCTTCATTCATTCAAATATTCTTTGATTATATGTTGTTCCTTAAATATTAAAATTTAACATGGTATTAGAGCGGGATGAAGATCCTCTCAATCAAAACTCATTTTTCTTCTTACAAAACCTACATCAATCATACCGATATGCTCAAGATACATGGAGATTTGGGTTTCTAGGTTTTTTTTCTTGCATTTTTCTTCTCACATGTCTGCTTCATTGATGCGAAAATGACAAGTTTTGTGAGTCAGGATAGTGGAAGTACAATTAGTCATACCGATATGCTCGGTATTGAATGTGTTCCTAATGACCAATTCAGATTTGGACAGATCGCTTATCTATCTATTCTAGATGAAACACGACAACAATATATGTCAGTGAATTGAAGCTCAAAAAATATTATTAAAATACCCACTTCAAAGATGACTCATGAACAAGTCGTTTCATGTGGGATTCCAATATCAGATCTTGATACATACCCAGCAGTGGATGTGGATCTTGCAATTGAAGGAGCAAATGAAGTTGATCCATTCATGAATTTGATAAAAGGATGTAGAAATCAGTCTTTGGACTGATGTGCACAGCAATATTACACAAAGAGTAAAAGAGAAAGATTGATTTCTTATTACTGAAAAAAGTAAAGTACATAGCACATGCTAATCTATTATATAGACAAAGAGAAGACACCTAAGCAATTCAAGAAATCCAAGAAACATACATCTTGCAAAGCTATAACCTATAATGCTATATAACCAAATAGGATGAGGTGGCAATCTTATAATAAACTAATAAAGGTGTATTAATACTCAATACCCCCCCTCAAACTGGAGGATCAGCTGAGGAGACACCAAGTTTGCTTTGAAGAGTCTTCAAATGTGTAGAAGGAAGGATCTTGGTTAGTAAATCAGCAAGTTGGTGCTTTGTAGGCAAATATGAAAGTTGTAGAAGACCTTCAAGAACCTTATCCCTTGTAAAGTGGCAGTCTATCTCGATATGCTTTGTCCGCTCATGAAATATTGGGTTCTTAGCAATGTGTATGGAAGATTGGTTGTCACAATGTAATGTAACTGGCTGGAGATTACTAAGACCGAGCTCTTGTAGAAGTCTGACCACCCAAGTGACCTCAGAAGCAGCAGCTGCCATGGCTCTATACTCTGCCTCGGAACTTGATCTTGATACAACACTTTGTTTCTTAGACTTCCAACATATGGGTGTTTTGCCTAAAAGAAGAATGTATCCTGTGATAGATTTTCTGGAGTCTAAACATGATCCCCAATCTGAATCAGAATAAGCTTGAAGAGTCAATTTATCACAACCTTGAACCAAAATACCTTCGGAAGAAGTGCAAAAAACGTAGTTTAGGGTGTGTTTCAAGGCTTGCCAGTGAGGTTCTCTTGGTTGATGCATAAATTGGCTTAACGTTTGTACCGTTTAAGCTAAATCAGGTCTAGTATTAGTAAGGAAATTCAATTTTCCAACTAAACGCCTGTAGCTGGATGTATCTAAGAGTAATTCTCCCTCATTTGCTGTTAATTTTAATCCAGCGGGGAGGGGAGTAGCAACATGTCTAAAGTCGGTAAAACCGAAATCACTCAATAAATCTTTAACAAATTTTCTTTGGGTAAGTATAATACCATCACTAGAGTATAAAACTTCTATACCCAAGAAGTAGTTTAACAATCCCAAATCTTTAATACCAAAGCTATTATTCAAAAAAGTCTTGATGTTACTGATTTCTTGAACATCATCGCCTGTTATAAGAAGGTCGTCAACATAAACGGCAATTATTGTGGTGAGAGATCTTTGTTGTTTTTGGAACAAAGAATAGTCATATTTTGATTATGTATATCCTTGAGTGTTTAGAGCTTCAACTAGTTTTGAAAACCATTGTCGTGAAGCTTGTTTCAAGCCATATAAGGATTTTGTTAACCGACATACTTGATTAGCTTTTCCTTTTAGACCCGGAGGCAATTTCATGTAAACTTCTTCATGTAAGTCCCCATGAAGAAAAGCATTATTTACATCTAATTGGAAAATTGACCATTTTTTACTCATGGCTAAAGTTAAAATACACCTAATGGTTGTCATTTTGACTACGGGTGAGAACGTTTCTTCATAATCTATACCTTCCTTTTGATTATAGCCTTTGGCAACCAAACGTGCCTTATACCTTTCAAGGCTTCCATCAGCATGAAGTTTAACTTTGTATACCTATTTGCAACCTATGGATTTCTTTCCATGAGGAAGAGTGGTCACATACCAAGTATTATTATTTTGTAATGCATCTAACTCCTTTTGCATGGCTTCCACCCAAAGAGGATTGGAGGAAGCTTCTTTGTAAGAAGTTGGTTCAACATAATTTGGATGATGTGGAGTATTTGAATGATGAAATTTAACTAAATTACACCAATGTGAGGAGTGTGAAACATTACAATGAAAATCTTGTAAGTAGGATGGAGTTTGCTTATGTCTTTGTGACCTTCTTAGTGGATGTAAGTCAAGTGTAGAAGGAATTGGTATTGGAGTTGACCTATTACTATTAGTATCCTGGGAGGAACCCATATCATTTACAATAGTGGGAGTATCATCTTTATCAGTTGGACCAGAAGATATAAATCCATTAGAATCAATGTTTGTATGATGATGCTCATGCTCTTTACAAACTGAAGGAAATTCTTCAAAAATTGAAGGTGTGGTTTCCATCTCATTAGACAAAGTAATATGTGCATTTGGAGAAAAGGATTGATTGATATCTAAAAAAGATTCTAAAGATTGTTGCATTTGTTCTAAATCTTGAGAATCTTTTACTGTAGAAGAAATAGGTAGATAAAACTTTTTAATGGTGTCATTGGAATCAATATGCTGAAAAGGAAAATGCTTTTCTTGGAACTTTGCATTCCTACTAACAAAGGCACGATTACTGTCCAAGCTATATACTTTATAGCCTTTTTGTTGTACTGCATAACCTATGAAAACACACTTTTCAGCTCGAGGAGTGAACTTATGTCCATTTTGTTTAAGTGTGGATGCAAAACAAAGACATCCAAAAGCCCTTAAGTGGCTATAGTCTGGTTTGATATGGAATAGTTTTTCATAAGGAGAAAATCCGTGTAAAACTTTTAATGGCATTCGGTTGATTATGTGTGCAGCACATTGGACAAAATCATTCCAAAATGTTAAGGGCAAGTTTGATTGAAAGTACAACGCCCTTGACGTTTCTAATAGGTGTCTATGTTTACGTTCTACAACGCCGTTTTTTTGTGGCGTTCCAACGCAACTAGACTGAATTAAAATGTCGTTTGTGAGAAGTAGATTATTTGCCTCTCCTTCGATTAATTCTTTAGCATTATCAGACCTAATGGTTTTGACTTTAGTGTTAAAATGTCGTTCCGCATAGGAAAGAAAATTTTTCAAAACAGAAACATATTCATTTTTGTGTTTAACAAAATGAACCCATGTAAATTTACTAAAATCATCAACAATTGTGATGAACAATTTGCATTTTATTCATGTATTGTGTCTGAAAGGACCCCAAGTATCTACATGTAAAAGTTCCATAGGAAAATGTGAAACAGTATCACTTGGAGTAAAAGGGAGATGAGTTTGCCTAGCAGCAGGGCAAACTGTACAAAAGAAATTTTTCTTTACAATATTTTCTTTAATAGAAGGAAACAAAACATTAAGTCTCGAAAATGGTATATGACCTAATCTAAGATGCCATAATTTGGCTTCTTCTAACATATTGTCAGTAACATTAGCAGCAACTAAGCCAACTTTATTCTTGTATTGAGTATTCAACAATTCTTCATGAAGATAGTACAGTATTTTAATACTTCTACCAAGAAGCCAAGGTTTCGTCTCCAAATGGTCCTGAACAAAACAATATTCAGGGGAAAATAAAATTTTCACATTCATATCCGAACATAAACTTTGGATAGAAATCAAATTATATTTAAACTCAGGCACAAACAAGACATTGTGCAAACTTAATTTTTGAGTTAAAACAACAGAACCAGAGAATTTGACTTGCACTTTCCTTCCATCTGGTAATGTTATAAAATGAGCCTTATCATAGACTCTAGCAAATTGAGTAAAAAATTTTAAATCGGAGCACATATGATCGGTAGCGCCAGTATCTAATATCCAAGAAGATAAATGATGATTGAAAAGAGTCTTACCAGCTAAACAAGCACTGCTGCTGGGAGCCTCTATGGTGCTTGGAGTATCTAACATTTCAAGAAGTTTTGTATATTGAGACGATGTTAACTTGGCCGAAATCAAATGCTCCGCATCTTCTTGAACATCGGTGTGCACAGAATTTGCCCCACTCTTGGAATCTTTCTTCCAAGTGTTGGTCTTCACACCTTTTGGATACCCATGAATTTTCCAGCATCGATCAATGGTGTGGCCATAAATCTTGCAATGGTCACAAAACCATGTGGATCTTTTAGTAGATTTTTCTTGCTCATTTTTTGAAATCCATGAAGGTTTCTTGCTCTTTTCAACTTGACAAGCTAAAGAATCAGTAACATCAGCATTGTGAGTAATGCTTTTATGAACTTGTTCTTGGAGTACCATTTGATAGGCATTAGAAGCTGTTGGTAATTCTGGTAGTAATAAAATGGTGCTTCTTACTTGTTTGAATTTGTCATCCAATTGCATGAGAAAGTGAATTAACCTGTGCCCTTCTTCTCTCTTGGTAAGTTTGGAATGTACATTACAAGAACAACCTGTACAAACACATATAGGAATAGGATCCAAACAATCTAACTCATCCCATAAACCAGTGACCTTAGCAAAGAAATCTTCAACTGACATATCAGAGGAATGTGTGATTTTATTAAGTTGATCCTTGATAGAAAATAATCTGGCTGAGGAAGACAACCCATATCGATTAGTGAGTTCAACCCATATTTCTCTTGCACTCTTGTGATAAAGAACAGTCTTGGCTATAGAGTTTTCTAAAGAACTAAACAACCAACCCATAACAACATTGTTAGCCCTTTCCCAAGCCTTGTGCGTAGATGAACTGACATTGGGCTGAGTCAAGGTGCCATCTACAAACCAAAGTTTGTTTTTACCCGATAAGGCAATGGTCATGGCCCTCTTCCAGTCTGAAAAACCCACGCCATTAAAGGGTGTGGAAATGAGTTTTTGACCACTATCAGATGGGTGAAGGTAATATACACTAGCAGGGTTGGAATTAGGATCAAAAATGCTGGTATTATTAGTAGATGAATCAAGATTGGTGGTACCATTAGTAGAGTGGTTCACCATTTTCTCCAGGAATTAGGATGGAAAAAAAAATGCAAGAATGTGGTTGAAGAGAAAGAAAGGGGAAAGAAACAAAGGAAAAGAAGCGAGTTAATCTGATACCATGTAGAAATCAGTCTTTGGACTGATGTGCACAGCAATATTACACAAAGAGTAAAAGAGAAAGATTGATTTCTTATTACTGAAAAAAGTAAAGTACATAGCACATGCTAGTCTATTATATAGACAAAGAGAAGACACCTAAGCAATTCAAGAAATCCAAGAAACATACATCTTGCAAAGCTATAACCTATAATGCTATATAACCAAATAGGATGAGGTGGCAATCTTATAATAAACTAATAAAGGTGTATTAATACTCAATAAAGGAAGAGGTGGGTCTTTATTAAGGGAAAAGATGATTGAAAGTGCTGGTAAGAAATCCATTCATTCTTGTTTATGTTAGAGTCCATCTTCTCTCAAATGATTATTCATTTCTTTGGGCAACACAATATTCCTTGCCATGGAAAATGTGATCAAGAACAACAGACCCCCCCCCCCCCCCCCCCCCCCCCCGAAGATTGATGCCATGCTCATCTTGATGAGGTTTCTTGAATTATACAATTTGGGTTTTTTTTTCCTAAGAGTTTATTCTTAAATTGGGTATTGAATATTGTTTGAGATGTTGATTGGTGTACAATATGGCTAGTTTATTGATGTTTTTAGTGATGGATTTAAATTGTGGTTGATTGTTGATTGTTGATTGTTGGAGGTTAATGGAGGTATTATGAATTTGAGTAGTTTGTAGTTATTTGTTGGCGATGATGGTGTGTTGAAGTGTTTCTTCCATCTTTCAGCTTCTAAATACGTTCATTTTCTCTCTTTTATTCTTTCTATATTTCCTCATATTCTTGATTTTTCCCATAGTAGCTTGTTAATTTTCCATAAAGGCTTTGAATTGAGACCCATAGTTTGTCATTTTGCCTATATAGGCTTTCTATGTTGAAACTCATAGTTGGTCATTTTGCTCATAGAGGCTTTCAATTTTGAATCCATTGTGATTCTCTTTCATCTGTTTTAGAGATTCTAAATTAATTCTTGATTTTCATTCTTTTTTTCCTCCTAAACACATCTCCTCATTTTCCATTTATTCTTCTCTGTTGGTGTATTGATGGACTTGGTTTGATGTCATTGAATTGATTGATGGTCTATTTTTACATGATGGTTTTCCAAATTTAGTGAAGGATTTTCGGTTTGGTACGAGTATGTGCAAGTTCACTTGGTCCAGTTTAGCAGTCCACAACACTACATTTTCAGTTTCTGATTCGTTGATAGCTCAAGCTCAGCATCATCATCTTCACTCAGCTTTGATTCAAACTCTCATGGTTGTTCCACCCAGGGCCGTCGATTAGCAAGGGCAAAGCGGTCTATCGCCCAGGGCCCCGAATTTTTAAGGGCCCTAAAAAACTTATTTTTATGTATATGAGCTATTAATTTGAATTAAATTTAGATATAACTTATATTTTTTGTTAAGTGATAATGTGTGATTTGTGCTTTTTCATAAAGTAGTTTAAATATCAACAATAAAAAAATAAAAAGTGTTTTATATTATTTGTTACATCTTTAGTTTTTAGGGCCCCTTTTATCTTTTGCTCTGGGGCCCAAAAATGAACGAGACGGCCCTGGTGCCACTTCCACCCATTCTAGTTTGAGAGGGGGGGTGAGGGGTTGAAATATATAGTTGGAATTTAGTAGGTTACATTAGATAGTTGTAATTACTAGTATAAATACTTTACATATGATTGTACTATTACTGAGACAATAATAATAAAATCTTCTCTTCTTTTCCGTCTCTCTTCTTACTCTCACATGGCTTCATTCATTCAATTCTTTGATTGTCTTGTTTCTTAAACATAAAATTTAACAGAGAAAAGCAAAAATAATAATCCATTTGCAAGTATTGAAGGCTAAGTTGACATTGGAAAAAAACAGGTTGCTAGTTTTTTATTGAAGATTGCTTCAAAAATAAAGACTATAAGGTGAAATAGTCATAAATTAAAGGGCAATATGAGAAACTACTATGGTTAAAGAAACTTAAAACATTAAATAAGAGTGACGAAAATTAAGAAAATTGACTACTAGTAATAAGAGAAATGGACAATACTAAAAAGGTCCAATATATAAGGACAATCTTTTAAAACTACAAATCATCATATCATACAATACTATAAAAATCTTGGAAAATTTCAAGTGTTATTATTTAAAGAGTCATGACAATATTTATCAAATTTAGAATCTAATATTTTTTGTTTAAGTTTGAAGCTAAATTAGGTAAAATATTTGTAGGATATACTATAGTAATTCTATTTAGTTAATTTCGAATAAAATATGTTCACTTAAATGAAAAAAAGTTATGTATCAAGTTAATAATTAAAATAAACGTCAGTTTTATGTTTTGATTTAAAAATCATTTATTTGGTAAATTTAATAACGATAGTATACAATACTTAGACTACTTACATTATTATTTGAAACTGCTTTTACATATATTTCGCACTAACAAGTTTGTGCATTGCACGAGTTTCTACTTGTTTTAAATAAACCTTTTGATAAACCTATATTGTTAAACTTTTGTCGTGGGTGGCTTGCTTGTGCATGTATTGACCATTCAATTGACTTTTACCTAAAATATTCAACATCTTTCTTGGATTTTTATTCTTCTCTAGTCTCATTTCTTGATGACTTTAGGCCTCTCGATTATATGATTTCGAAATAGGCCAGCGCTCCTAATCATAAGTAAAATGTCAATATTGGTAGGATTTTACGATCTTAATAGGAATAATATTTTGAGTGTTAGGATCATAATACGATTTTACGATCCAATGCACCTAAAACCCGATCCAATAAATTTCTTCTCGTTTAAAATTACTTTATCATATTCTCAGTATTTTGCTAAGTTATTTTTTTTACATATGCATGTATGTTTGAAATATTTCTTAATCACAACTTCTAATAATAATGTTTTATTGATATAGAGTATTAGAATAATTGTTATTCTATTTTAAAATTATTCTCTTTCGCTTCCTAGTTGGTGTTCTTGTTTTTGTCTATGCCTTTTATATCATTTTTATTCTTGCTTACCTAGTTTTTATTTATTTTTATGTCTTTGTTTATTTAAAAGGGTGTTTTTGTATGTTGAAGTTTTTAATCTATTTTCTGAAGATTCGTTTGTGGATCTTTCTCGAGTCGAGGGATTCTTTGGTATCACTCTCCTTATGGGTATGAGTTGTCGCCGCCCTACCCTCCCCAGACGTTGATCATAGCTAATATCTATCTTATTCCTTTAAAATAAAGCTAAACATTATATCAAGTATACTTTAAAATGTATAATTTTAGCTGGAAACTAATGAATTGGCAAATTTAAGTTTATTTCTAGTATCATATGATTTCATGATTAAAGTTTACATATTCGATTTTACTACTTGATCTATTTTGTGTAAGATCATGATCCCACTTGTTGGTAATTAATGAGTAAAAATCAATATAAATTAATTGGGCAATTTTTTTTTTCATCCAAAAATACTTTGGTAAAATATTTGGAAAGTTATGATGTTTAGACATATATTGGTTTAATTTACAGAAACCCGAATCTTGGAGGCTTGCTTGCCAAACAATTGTTGGAAACAAAGAAAATTCTGGCAAGGTACGTTTCTCGAATTACATACAATAACCTCTTAAAAGTACATGGAAAAAAAATATGATTTAAATTGACAAAAACCATAATATAAATTTGTATATTTTTATCTTATTTTACCAAACATAATTTCAGGTTGTGGTTCAAAGAATACCTCAATGGAAAAAGTAATGAAGATAATTAAGGTGTACACTTTGGTAAAGTGATATCATGAGGTAGCAATCATCTTGATGAGTTATACTACTAGACTCTTGTTATTCCTTCTTAATAATAATAATGTTTAATGGATGTTAATTTTCGTTTTTATATAATTTTTTTGTTCATTCAATTTATTGATGTACTTTTACAAATGGTCATAATTTTATTTAGGGTTTTTATGAATTACAGCCTCAAAGTTTTCTCGTTTTATGAATTACAGCCGTAAAGTTTTTTTTTATGAATTACAGCCACCAACTTTTTAAATTGACCACCATTACGGCCAAGTGACCGGTTGAGACCGTTGACCAACCTTTTTACCGTTGACCAACCTTTTTCTGATTTTTTCTTTTTTTTTTGAGTTTTTTTTCTTTTTCCTTTTTTTTAGTTTTTTTTTTTTTGTTTTTCCCTTTTTTTAAAAAAAATTTAATTCTTCATCCCCAATATCTTTCTCTCTCTTCCTCCTTCTTCTTCATCATCTTTATCCTCCATTAATCTTCATCCCCAATATCCCCAATGTCATGGTACAAAAGATCAAAGTTTATAAATGATGTTTTCAAAAGTTTCAATATCCTCCATTAATCTTCATGACTTATACAAAGAATAATTCTTTGTTTCACTTCAGAATAAACTAGATAATCCCCGTGCAATGCACGATTTTATTAAATTTACTGACATATCATTTAAGAAATTAAAATTTTAAGATAAATTTTACATTATAGTTGTATCTCATTTCGCTATAAATAGTTATATATATATAGTTGTATGACTGTATCTCATTTCGCTCTGAATAGTTGTATATATTACATAAATTATTTGATTTGTACCATGCTTTGCATTGTGCGTAGATGATTGTGAAAATTTAGTTATAGATTTAACAAAAATATTTATGTAAAATTTTTAAAAAAATTTGTTTGTCATATAAAATATAAATGACTTGCATAAAGGTAGTCACAACCTAAATCATATTAGACTTATGCATTGCTTAATTGCATTTAAGTAACCAATTTCATTAGTATAAATAAAAAAATCCTCATAAAAGTATACTTCATCATCTTCTAACCAACTTAAAATATCCAAAACACTTATATATAATACTCATTTAATAAATAAAATTGATAAGATTTTATAAATAATTGAAAAAATGAAACAAATATATAGATTTCTAATATGTTAAATGATGTGACCTAAAAAGTATAACATCAACATGGATAACACTATAGCCATACTTAGAAAGTAATCAAGTCAAAAATATTAATTAGTGATGATGTCATCATTGAGTTTTGGAGAGAAATTTTTTATTGAGGTTTTGACACGTAGGCAATATTAATTAGTGATGATGTCAGCGTGTTTTGTTTTAGTAATAGTTATAGATTATACTGACAATCAAGAATAAAAATTTCACCAAAACAAAACATACCCACAAAGAAAAAGCATCAATTAGTAAATAAAATAAGCACCCACAAACAAAACCTCATAAATTGCAAGAAAATTCAAAACTTGAAGACAAAATACAATGATCCAACAAAAAACAGCTAAATTAAAGATACCCATTACAGATAATTGATGAGATAAGTGATAATCAAGTTAAATTTAGCAAATTACCCAATAATTATCATCAAAAATCAAAAAAGATTGTACCTTGAACAATGGTGTAAGCAAAAAAAATAGCCAGGTAAAATTGATAGGGCAACAAAAAGATGAATAAATCTAAAAATCCCAGAGAAGAAATTGAAGATTCCACATTAAGAATCAAAAAATAAAAAGAGAGTTTGATAGATTTTACGAAGAAGAAATTGGGGGAAAAAGATTGGGTTTTTCTATTTTAGTTCATACAAGAATCAATTAGGATAATCTTTCCTTTCTACCATTAATTCAAAGTCCAAACCCCATTAATCTCTCTTCAAAGACCCAATTTTTCATATTTTAGTTCATACAAGAATCAATTAAATTCAATTCAGACTGAGATTGAAATTCAAGAAGAAAGTGCAAATTGGGTCTTTTAATCTCAACAGGGGCAAATCCAGTTTCATCTTCTTCCTTTCTACCATTGAAGTTTGCATTTGTAGAAACTAGGGTGGAAAGAAACCATTGAAGTTTGAGGAGAACAAAGTAAGAAAAGTGATGAAGAGAGATTAATGATGAAAGGAATCTAGGGTTTGAACTTTGGAGAGAAATTGGGTCTTGAAAATTAATGGTGACTTTGAAGATTAATGGAGGATGAAGAGAATGAAAATGATGGAGAAGAAAGAGGAAGAGGATGAAGATGTGAAGAAGATGAAGAAATTAAATTAAAAAAGAAAAAAGAAAAAAGAAAACTAAAAAAAAGGAAAAAGAAAAAAAAACTAAAAAAAAAGGAAAAAGAAAAAAAAACTCAAAAAAAAAGGAAAAATCAGAAAAAAGGCTGGTCAACGGTCTCAACCGGTCACTTGGCCGTAATGGTGGTCAATTTAAAAAGTTAGTGGCTGTAATTCATAAAAAAAACTTTGCGGCTGTAATTCATAAAACGAGAAAACTTTGAGGCTGTAATTCATAAAAAACCCTTTTATTTATAGAATAATTTGCACATTACAGCATTAAAATTTAGGTCTTTTGCGAATTACAACCTCAATGTTTATTTTTTGCTAAAATACATTTTAAAGCTCGATTTTAAGTTCCTATCGGTTCTCGTTTCTCAATTTCAATTCTCAAATACTTTCGACAATTTTTCACATTCACACTACAACATAATTTTTACTTTTAGTGGGATATATTTAGCGATATTTAATTTAAATGTCGTTATTTCAAATTTCTAATAGTATATATGGAGGATTTAGTGACATTTATTATACCCATTAGCAGTATAATAAAAAATATAACTAAAACTTTTTGCGACATAGGATTTAGTGACATTTCTCACAAATGTCACTATAGACTATAGTAACAATTACATAAGCTACTAAAGACCAAATAAAGTGTCGCTAAATCACTTTATAGTGAAACGTAAAATAAAAACCAATAATTTTCACACTAGCTAAAAGTATGAATCCGTGACATTTTATTAATGCCACTAAATTCAATGTCGTAAAAACTTAAATTTGTTGTAGTGTCATCACACGAATGTTTGAGTCATATTTGCTATAGTGACCTACACAAGGTAACTATATGATTCATCCAATGGATCTACTTAGACCCAAAATCATATTCGCACAGCACACATAATATTAATAATGACTTTCTGATATATGTAAAGGGTTGGCTAGAGGAGGAACATATTCCACACTCTAACTCTGATGGAAGCCATCACTGCACCAATTTTTATGCTTGAGCTTCTACATGATGGGACTCTCTCGGACCCCTGTCTAACCTCGCAATTCTATATGCTGGGACACACAAGCGTCAGACTATACGCCGGTTTGTGGCTCGATATTTTCTAACAATCAGAGTCATCGATCAAAGTACACATAATTTTAAACAAGACTCCATGTTATCTATTTCACATCGTTATTAGTCAACATTAGTCAAGTCAAGCTCCAAGTCAACATTCTCTTAAGGACAGTTCAACATATTTGTTAATTCCATAATTAAGAGATTCTCAATAAATAAATTTCCACAAATTATGATAAGGCTATTGAAGATATATAAGTTCTCTACAAGATTATATAAACTTATAAAAGGTAAGAAAACTTTTTCGTAATATTTAATAATAAATTTTCATCAATTAAACATGTAAATTAATTAAAAATCCATAATAACCATTAAAAATATTCTAAAAAATGTGAGAGGTCCAGAAGATATATGAAGTTAGTTTTAAACCATAAAGTTCAAGAAAAACGAGCCAATATAATTTAACTAAATTGTTTGGCTAAGTTCCTGATAAACCGATATAAAATTATTAATGTTCTCAAATGTCCACGAAATTTGTCCAAAGTTCCTAATATGATCCAACTATATATGGGAGCGTCTCATAAAAATGTCAAGTCAAAATAGTCCATTTATTTTTTACTTCATATTTTGTTGGTTTTGGATTTACCGTATTATTTAAAACTAGTTTGAAACTCGTGCCAAGCACGGATAAATTGTTAAAAAGTTATTTTATAAAATTTAAATAAATTTTAATAACCATGAAAATCATGTTATTTGTTAATGGGTCAAAATGACAATGACAACTTGTAATTGACAAAATCTATTACATTTATTATCTTCAAAATAAAATGAAAAATTTGCCAAGAATAATCCTAACTATCATCCGTTGGTAAAAAATAATACCAACTATTGATTATTTTTTAATAATCCTAACTATTCATTGAATTTGCTCAAAACAGTCCCACTCTCTCCATGACCGGCTACAGCTGGTATTTGTGATTAATTTTTTTTACCTTTTTTTTTAACTCACCTTCATCAAATAAGATGTTTTGGCTTAGGGAGAGTTGGCTGGTTGTAGGAGCTATTGGGGGCTGATTTTTCGCTCAAATTTTATCATATTTTAGTGCTAGTAATGTACATCAAAATAATGGGTAAATTTTCTTAAAGTTTCGTGTTGAAATTAAGTTTAGTTTGTACTCAAAATTAGTTATAAACACACTTTAAAGTTGATAATAATATTGGGGGAAAATTATATGAAACAACCTATTCTATACCTCTTTGCAAAAAAACTACCTATTGTAATTTTTTTTTTCCGAAAAACTACTTTATATGAACCAAGCATGTGCAAAACACTACCAAATGACGGATTCTGTTCGTAGATCGTGCCGTTAACTTTTTGTTTGACCAAACATGTGCTTCAGTTGAAGTTTGGTTATTCGAGTTATCGGGTTAGCATCAGTTCGGTGCGGTTGAAGTTCATGTTGAGTTTTAATTGGTCTCGGGTTGTCATCAGTTAATTGGTACGGTTTTATCGGATATAGATCGGGTTCGGGTAGTTTCAAGTAGAATTCGGTTACGAATTATAAATTACTAATTAATATTAATCGAGTCAATATCAGATTAAGTTATTAGTTATTTTTTAATTGATGATAAGGTTCCCTTTACTAAATCAATTAGTGATCATTATTACATTGTTACTTTTACTTATTTGACAGAAATTAAAATTATAAAGTTCTATCGATTTTCATCTAATTCGATTAAAAGTAGTTAAATAAACATTGACTATTGATTATTAACTATGTATTTATAAAATTTTATTTTATTAAAATATTCATCACTTTGTTTGAATAAGATGATTGAATA
This sequence comes from Amaranthus palmeri, assembly GCA_019776075.1. Classification (NCBI taxonomy): domain Eukaryota; kingdom Viridiplantae; phylum Streptophyta; class Magnoliopsida; order Caryophyllales; family Amaranthaceae; genus Amaranthus; species Amaranthus palmeri. The sequence goes on along the minus strand of JAAKBH010000229.1, from coordinate 15,571 downwards.
TGTATCGATCATTCTTTTATGTTTTTACATTTACAGCAGTTCGATATAAACTCCATTTGGGTTAAGTTAATTTTAGTCGAATCGTGTTCAGTTTCAAGCACTATCCAAATCTGATTTAACTCTGGGTCAATCATTATTTGATTGAAGTAATCTCTCTTAATAATTATTATGGGTGGGTTACAAAAAATGGGCTACAAAAATCATACCAGATTTCCGAACTTATGATGGCACAAATTTAATTCAATTTCCAGAAGAGATACATAAATTAAGTGTTAAGTGAGTATGTTTTTGATTGTGCCAGAAAATCTAGTCGGAAGGGAATAGCGGTAAACTTTGAACATACAAAACCTCAACCCCATTAATTAGGAATTTTTGCGTGATCGAAGTATTTTGATAAGAAGAGAAGAGAATGTAGTCGGAAGGGAATAGGAGAAATAGAGAATGAGAGATTGTCGGAAAATCTGGAGTCCCTTGAAAAAAGTTGTCTCGTATTGCCTAAAAGAAGATGGCATCTTCAAGCTAGGTACTCTTTATTTTTACATAACTTTCATATTGGATCGAATTTTGACGAAGTATTTTTTTATTGGATCAAATTGTGTACTCATGTTCCGTTTCAAAATCTTGGGTACAAACTGCAATTTTATGAAAACGTAGGGAACCTATTGAATTTGATTGTTTTTATACCTGGGGTTTCTTTTTCAATTCAAAAGTTCCTTCATCATTGATGTAAAATTTAGAAATTTGATAAAAAATTGAATTGGGTATTATGATGGGCAGCCTTTTCTAAGTTCTATTTATTGTATACAAATCTATCTAACCGATTGTCTGATTGTTTTTTTTTTTTTTTTTTTTTTTTTTTTTTGGTTACAGGCATGATGAGGGAAATGGAGAGCTAGGTGAGACCAGATTCTCATATTGTCTTTGATTGTCATTGGTACGTCTTATAGCCTTGAAGATGGTTTGTATTTCTAGTTTTTAGTACACAAAAATGCATTTACTGTCTATTTTCTGTCTAAGATATAATCGGAAACCTATTAGCTTAATTGGTGGAGCAATGTGCAGCTGCACATAGGGGTAGGTTCGAATCCTACATAGGTTCCTGTGTTTACCTTAATCTCTATATTACTCTCTTACTATTCTATTTGAAACAATCTAAGTCCATTGTTTGATTAATGAAGTAATATCACAAAAATATATCTCAGTTTGTACATTTCTGTATTGTATATATTGAATAGTGATGTTGTAAATTCTTGACATGCATGCTAATTAAGGAACTCTGCAAATCTAATATGAAGACAGAAGTTAAATCTAGAAACATTGTAGTCTTACATTTAGGATACTGAAAGTATGGATCTGTTAACCATAATTTGTAGTACATTGTTAATTTACCGAGCATTATGTCAAAAATTTTGAAACAAGATGAGGCCTGAAGAACGAACAGTTTAACCAAGGCTCGGTAATAATAAAAGTAGCACAAGCGAACAAGTTCAGCATGTAAAACCAATGCTTAAAGAGTGTGGTAAAACTCTGTTTCTGATGTGTACGATGCTGAAGACTCCCTCAGCCCCAAATCTTCAGAACTAGAGTTTGTGTCATGTTTGAACTTTTTCACAAAATGAGAACTAAACTGCTATATTGTACAGCATTACATTTACTTTTACCTAATAGTGATAAATTTAGAATGAACAAGGGATATGATTCAGGTCTAGTGCTACTTCACATGTAATGGAATGGATGTGTTGAATGTGAGGCCAGTCTGCTCCAGTTGAACATTTGCATCTTTCCTCTAGGCTTGGTGAACAATCCCATATTTGAAGTTCCACGATAGAAGTGAGTTTGGACATCCAACTCGGTAGAAATTCCAGTTTTTTGCAATCCCCAATCTCCAGAAATTGAAGGGTAGTTAAGCACTGTATCCAATCGGGGAGATTCACCAATTGAGGAAGATTTTGCAATTTCAAGACGCGAAGAGTGTGATGAACTGATTGCAATGGAATACCACTACCGGCTTCTCTATCTCCCCCTTCTGATAAGTTCAGATTAGGACAATTGCAAATTGTTAACCTTTCCAAGGAAGAAAGGTTATCTAAGCCTTCTAACACACTCTTCAGATTGGGGCAGTGCAGGAAACTTAAATATCGTAAAGAAGTTGAGCAGGTATGGAACATCTCTGCAACTTCTCCAAGATTCCTCAAGTTTCCATCCCCACATATTTCAAGGCTTTGTAGACACTGAAAAGCCTCCATTGGTAATGACTGGTGTAGCCATGCCATGTTATCTATGGTAGTTTTAGTTCCCAGACTCCACATATTTCCGTTTACCCAAGGAGAAGTGGAAGTTGTAAACAAGGGGCATATACTTTTCTCCTTCGTGTTATCTTCCTCCAACTCTTCATTCATCATTCTTGTAAATTTTATTTTCAGTCTTTCATTGAATCTCCGTAAGATGAGGTGTTGCAATTGAGGAAACTGAATAAATGCTGTCAGCTGTGGACAATCTGTTATCTCAAATGTTTTCAGCTGAGAAAAAATAAGGGGTACTGTGCTGTTGCTTTTGACATGGAGCTCATCAGTATATCTCAACCATCCTTTCAGCTTTGGAAGATAGTATAGATAGAGTTCCTTCAAAGATGGAAAGAATGATGAACCTTCTGCCTTGCTTGACGACATTCCTGCCACCATCGCTTCAGCTTTCATATCATTGCTACCTCCTGTCGTGTTTTTGTCAATAATGTACTCCAAATTCGGCAAAGCTAGGAGACAAAGGCTTTTAAGATGACATAGATTTCCCAAGCATCTCAAGTCTCGCAATTCTGGACAATGCTCGATCCTCACCTCAACAAGATTAGGAAGCGAAGTTGCCAAGTTTTCTTCCCTTGCCCAACCAACCAAACTCGCACCAAAGTATCTCTCCAGACGTAGCTCCTTGAGATTATGATGCGGCTGCAGCTTATTCATCACGGCTTCATCATACTTTGATCTGTCTTCACCTTTCTCTCCGCTGAATGTCAGCTTCACAAATTTAAGATGTTTCTTGTCACTCAGATACCCTTCCATCCCCTCCTTTCCATTATCTTTCCCTTTCTCATAAACATTTGTGCCCTTCTTGAACTGGAATATGATTCTAAGATCGCCTCTGAGGTTCCTTAGAGATTTTAGGTCGTCTAGTCCATCCAACAACTCGTTCCAACTTGAACATCTCTCTCCACCTAGCACAAACAATTGAAGCTCCCAAAGGCTAGTCAACTTGCCTATTCCTCGTGGCATGCAAATCAAACCATAACAACCAGTAAGGTCCAACACCCTCAACTGAACCAGATTGCCAATGTCCTTGGGCAATTGTTTCAGCTCACGACATCTAGTTAAGTATAAAGTTTGAAGATTATATAGTGTCGTAATTGTTTTAGGGAGCACTTGAATTTTATTTTCGGAGAGGTCTAGATACCTCAAATGAAGCAATTTATCAATAGAATCAGGCAAAATTTCAATACCAAATCTACTTAAATCTAATGCTCTCAAGTATTTCCAATTAGCAAATAAAGAAGCCACACAAATCTTGTCCATCATTAGGCCACTTTCACTCCAATAGGGGCTAACATCCAGATATGAACGTACTTGAGTCCTTTTCGTGAAAGAAAAGTTTGCAGATTTGCTTCTTATAAAGGATAGGTGACGAACTTTTTTATCCACATCCCCATTGATGCTATACACAGTGCGAACCTCCTTTCCTGCCACTTCTTGTGCAACATCATGTATCAAATCATGTATCTTGAATGAGTCAATATTACGGGTGTGTTGTTCTACCCATACATCTTGAAAGAAACACCTTTGTATTAGAAGTTTCACATAATCCTCAGCAACATCTTCAATGCTTTTTCCACCTTTTGATGTTATGTAACCTTGGGCCATCCAGAGCGTGATTAGCTCCCAATAACCTATGCGTTGATCCTTAGGGAACAATGCACAATAACTGAAACAACTCTTTATTGAAGATTCAAGCTGGTAGTAGCTGATCTTCAATATAGGCATGATGCTATTTTCATTTTCTCTAATTTTTTCCATTCCAAACTTCTGAAAATATCGCCACTCACGTTCATCTTGACCATAAAGAAGACTTCCCACCACTCTTATGGCAAGTGGAACGTGAGCGCATCTCTTAACAATTTCTTCTCCAATTTGAACCTGGTATTCAGGAGGGTTAGACTGTTCTGATCCAAAAGCCATCCTTTTGAATAAACACAATGAGTGTTCCCTTGACAAGCCTTGTAACAGGTGCATTCGTTCCTCTCCTATCATTTTTGCTGTATTCTTTGACCGTGTAGTTACAACTATCCAACTTCCCCTTCCACCTCTGGTAAAGCATCCGACCAATTCAAGCCATTGTTGTCGTTTTTCAGTCCACACATCATCCAAGACTAGCAGGTACTTCTGTCCCCTAAGCATTTCTTGTAGTTGGTGTTGCATCCATTCCATTGTCGCACCATGATGCTGCGTTATGCGAGCTGAATCCAGAATCTTTCCAAGAATATCTTTCACGTCAAAAAGATTTTGATCTTGATCAGCAACACAAGCCCACAACTTCAAAGAAAATGCACTTACGACACTTGGATCATTGAACAATTGTCGGGTCAGAGCGGTTTTTCCTAACCCTCCAATCCCCACAATACTAAGGAAAGAAACATCTCGTTCAACATTGGACTCTAGCAATATACCCTTTATGGTCTCCAAGTCGCGCTCTCTTCCAATGATAACATCCTTCTCATAGGAACACGTCTCACGGCTTCCATTTTTAGTAGGCTTAGGATCAATCTTTAACCTGAACTTGCTATTATCAGCAATATCATCCAGCTTCTTTTTAATGTTGTCCACCTTATGAGACATTCTGAATGCTACTTGGAACTTGGTAAGAAGAGAGAAGAGACGGTCCTTGATACGCTTGGTTAGCTTCTTATGTTCAACAAGAGTGACAAACTCATCGAACAGATCATCTGCTTCATAAACGGCCTCCTTCAGCTCTTCAATATAGACACTTTCTTGCCGAGACAGCTCCCTTTTGGCCTCTGCATCCTCGAGCACAGCTTGGATTCTTTCAACTGTCGTTCGGAGTTGATCAAGTTTGGCTTTGTAGCCAGAGCTGGAGCAAATGTCTCTTAGCTGAGAGCACTGAAGTGCTGTAAACAGTGTCTGAACAACAGATATTGCTGAACCAACATCCATTTTGGATACAGAAAAGAGGAATTAAGTTCAAGGAGAGTGATAGATTTGATAGTAGTGAAAAACTGAAAGCTGGAAAGCCTTAGAGTTATTGTGCAATGGTAGGAAAGTCGTTAAAATGTAGCAAATTCAATGCACCAGAAAAAGTTCCGAATCCTGACAAAATCATTTAATTTAAAGTCACTTGAAATTTCTTGAAAAGTGACTGTTTTACTTAGTCACTTGAAATTCAATGCATCAACCTAATCATGCAATAGAAAGGTTTATAATAGAGTCTCAAATAGTTGGTGAATAATGGGTCAAAAGTAAATATTTAATTAATTATACAAAATATGAGATTAAGGTGTGAAACTAAATATTATGAAATATATGAATTGTACTAATGTATATAAAGCTAAGACAAAGGGAGGAACTTTACATATGGTGAATAAAAGTGATTAAGTTGAAGCAAGTAGGTGTGGAACCAATGCTACCTGATGAAGACTGCATTTTTAAAAATTAAAATGAAGAGTGCATTGACCAAAGAAAATGAAGAATGCATTATTTATAACTCCCTATATTTTTGTTTGGTTTTGGAATTTTGTTTTGGCATTACTTAGTTATTGGGTAAATCAACACCAAAAGCATATATATTATGTAATTAACCTCTCTTCTCTAGTCCTCCATAAAAGATTATTCCAATTTAAAATTCTTAGGATCGGGAGTCTTCTAAATTGACGGGCTAGGTTCGAATCATATGAGCGTACGATCCTAAAAATCCTTGAATTATATACTAATATATTTGGTACCTGAAAACGATGACGTATTAGCGATTGAACGACGAGTTTCAACCACTAACACCATCAAGATCGAAATGTGTGAAGTCTTGTGAAACAAATTACGCAAATTATATAACTCGATGTTTGTAGGAATAAAATGCAATAATAAAATGACACAAATGTTTAAGGAGCTTCACCCAAAATTGGCTACGTCCCCCGTGGTGTAGTAACTCTTATATTATCACAATTTAGAAATTACAGTTAGAGAAGAGATGAGGCTAAGGCTTTAGGCTATGGGTTATTTTGTGGATGTGTGTGGATGTGTTTTGTATGAGCAAAGGTGCTCACTATTTATAAGAAATAATAATACATGCATGAGTTATACAAATTAAAGGCTAGAAGTAAATGGCATTATAACAGCACTAAGAATGTAATGGGACGCAATAGAATTCAATGCCCACTACTGAAATTGCTATCTGCTATGTGCTCGTTCGAGCATTATTAGGCTCGTTCGAGCACTGACATCCAAGAAGCAACTGGTTTCTACTGTGTTTAGTGCTCGTTGAAGGCAGCTTTGAGCTCGTTCGAGCTCCCTTATGCAGCAACTTCTGACTCGACCATTCAACTTCATAACTCATGTACATTACTCATTAAACCCATGTTTAAGTGTCCACTTAATTTCTTCATAACTTCATGAAATTAATCCATACTTAAACACTACATTTAACACACATTAAACAACATCTTAACACACCCATTCACTTACTCTAATAGGATTCCATCCTAAGAGTCACACTTGATTTATTTTGGTGCACTCAAGTCACACCATTCATAACAGTACCTAGTGCTGATTTGTATTCATTTACAAAGCTTAAATTTCTGAATTAAAGTTTCTATAACTTCATTCAAAAAATAAATTGGAGAATAAAACTCCACGTTTAAAAAAATATATATTTTTTGAAAATTGTTATTATAAGATATTTGAAACATATGTATATATATGAAATAAATTGGTGAGAGATCTTGCCTAAGAAAATTTAATAGTATAGTTGACACTAAATATGTTGGAACGAATCACTGAAATGTAAAATCGTGAGGTCGTATTATGATCTCATCTCTTAAAATTTTAGTCCAGTTAGAATTGTAAGATTTTACCATACGATCCAAATTGCTCACCTATTTTTAGATTGTACACTTGTAATATTGTAGACTAGAATTATAATTTTAATATTAATGCTTCAACTTTTGAGTCATATAAAATGTGATGATAGTATGAACGATCAATACATATGATAAATGTATGATTTTACACTTATTGGTCTTCTATGGGGTGTATCTAGAATATTAAATAGTGAGTTTTGAGGACAAAAGTGATGGAAAGAAGCTAAAATAAGTACATACGTTATTTTGTACCATCTGGTGTCTTTTTAGATATTTTTGGATATATTCAAGCTACCTTTGATCACTTCGTTCCTCATTGAAGTCCACCAAACATTAAGAGAATAAATATGCATAATCGAGACAACATTTGAAGGCTTATGGTTCATGTATTGAGTTTAGAATAACTTAAATACTATTTAAATCTTCTGATTTTAGTTAAAGATAGTCTCTGTCGAGATTGATCTCAGTCTCTATTGAGATTTGAGAATAACTATTGCATCCACTGTCAAGTCATTGATTTAAGTCTCGGTCGAGACGAATTAATCTCGGTCAAGACTGATTGTAATGAAAAAGTCACTGCCAAACTAAGTTTAAACATCGAACGAAGTTGTCTAATTTTAGTCAAGACTAGGTCGAGACTACCTAGTTTCGGTCGAAGCTTAACCGGGAAAAGTTACTGTTTTATTTTAAGCGAAGTCTCGAGTGAGGCTAGATCGAAATCAGAGCGAAACTAGATCGAGACTGGATCAAGACTTCACAATCTCGCCCAGAATTGCTATGTTAATGAATTTGTAAAGCTTCTCTCGGAAATTAAGAAGCATTAAGAAAAGGTTTAAAGGCAAAAATCATTGGAATTCTTCAGATGGAGATTATATATTCAGGGATTTACATTCAAAAGGAATCTCTCCATTCTCCATCTCATTTAAGTCCTTTTTAGAATTTTGGTTTCTTTTCTTCAAGTTTTCTTTTATATTTTGTAATCCAAATTTCTAGATTTTATCTTCAATGCTTTGTTTTTGTTTATGTTCAACACTTTAGGTTTATTAATATTTCAAGCTTTGGATTTCTTTCTCATTGTTATTCTACACAAGCACGTGGTAATTTCTTTCTCTCTTTCTCAATATTAATATCTTTATGCCATTGATATGTTTAGTTTATTTACAATCATTTAATTTTTCTAAAAATCAATTCACAAAAGTTGAGGGATGACAATATTATTAGTCTTCAATGAAAATGCAAGTTAATGTTTTCTCTTAATGGAAATACGAAAGTTGAGATGTAGTGATATATTAATCTTGTGATGTTAATCATTCGAAATACGAAAGTTGAGATTGAGAGAACCTATTTGATTCGAATTAATTTGATTATCATCCCGATAAGGAGAAATTGAGTTTCATTGGTAAATCAATTTAACAAAATAAATTGCAATTCTTGTTGAAATAATCATATGCTATTAGTGGCCAATTCCATTGTCCTATATTTTTATTATGTTGATATTGATATTCATTTAAAATTTCTTTTGCATATTAGAATTAGAAACAACCAAATTAAAATACATTGCTTCTTGAGTAGTTAGTTGAACAAAACTAAATAATAATCTTGCTTTTCTGTGAATCGACGTGCTACAACACCCGTACACTTGCGGCATTGAAATAAAACCACAACATATCTTGTGTTGAACACTTAGAGTGCATATACACCTAGATTATATATATACTATTTACTTAAAATAGTAGTAGGATAAATATGCTATAAATAGCAAGTCCAAAAAGATGCCTTAAAAGTACAATCACAAAACGGAGACAAAACGCCGACTCGTCGCTCCCATAGGCGATGAGATGTCGCTTAATATTCACTACAAAAATTTTGCAAACTTGCGACTCAGAAATACCGACTACAGCATTTTAGTCGCAATTTCCGACTAAAATACCGACTAAAAGTGAGTAGTCGGTATTACCGACTACCTACCGACCAACTGCGTTATGGTAGCAAACTACAGACTCAATTACGACCAAATTATTAGTCGCTAAACTAGCGACTATCCCTGTGGTCGGTAGTTAGTCGAAAAATGTATAAAAAGATTTAAAAAAAAAAAAAAAACGTTGTTCGTAAATAAAATTTTTCCGACTGAATTCCGACCAAGCCTTTGGTCGATAAGTAGTCGGAAAATATATGATTTTGTCTATAAATACCCCCCTTCACGTCATTTTCCAATTGCCCCTCTTCTCTCTTCTCTCTTCTCTCTTCTCTCTTTTATCTATAATCTATTTGTTTTTCTTTTGTCACACTCCTCCTTTCACTCCTACTCGAAATAGAATTAGATTAAGTAGAGGTGGAGGTGAAGTGTGAGAAGTTGAAAAACATTAATAAAAGTTCAATCTAAATAAAAATATGACAAAATTTAATATTGATCTTGGAGAGGTTATAACTTTGACATGTTTTTCACTTGCCCCGTTCTTCGCCTGAACCTACACTCGAGTTTCATCACTTAAGTGTGGGTTCACGAAAAACGGGACAAGTTGCGAAACATAAATCTAACGGTTCCATCGTATCAAAAAAATAGCAATATTTGATATTAAAGGTATATATGAACCACATTTAATGGTTATATTTAAAGTAAAAATTTTTTTTAATGTTTTTCACTGTATCCTATCCCTTTCCAGACGTACATGATTAATTTCAATCTGTGTACATGATTAATTTTAATCGGTGTAAGTCTGGATCAAGGGGTAGGATATAGTGATTAACGTTATAAAAATTTTTTGTACACAACATACTCTAATTTAAATAGTTATATTTATTGTATAAAAGTTGTTTAATGTTTTTCACTGTATCCTATCACTCTCTATCCGTACATTATTAATTTAAATCGGTGAAATGATTAATATTAATAGGTGTACGGATGGAGACTTGATAGGATATAGTGATTAACGTTATTAAATTTTTGTACACTTAATCACAAAATTCGAAATATTGTATAAAAAAAATTTAATGAGCTTTTTTTCGTGCCATTTTGTTATAATAATTATCCGTACTGAATTGAAATATATGTTTTTTTCCTACTTATTATCTTGTATGTTTACTATAAAATTGTGTTAGAAACGCTTAAAATATGTTTCTCAAAATTGTAGAAAATGCGCAACGTATTATTTCTAAAAGCTAACAAAGTAGTAACTGACGGTTCTGGCTTGATTTGTTCACAAAGTGCAGTTTTAAGTTATCTTGGTTTCAAGTGTTTTGCTTCAGGCTATTATCACTAGAACAATCGAGATTGTAACAATTGTTTGAACCCCTACGGCATCGCCTTTTATTTTTGACGTCATGGACATGAGAATCCTTAACATGGGTTTACGAACTCAAAGAAGGTGGATGTACATCCTATACTCTACGACATCTACGATTACATCCAACTTCTTTCAGTTCGTAAGTCCATGTTTAGTATTTCTATGTCCATCACGTCAAGAATAAAAGGCGATGCCATAGGGGTTCACACAATTGCTACAATCTCGATATTTCTAGTGATGATAGCCTGAAGCAAACACTAGAAACCAAGAAACTCAAACCTGCACTTTGTGAACAAGTGAAGTTAGAATCGTCAGTTACTGCTTTTTAGCTTCTAGAAATGACCATAAAATTTACGATGCTTATTTTCTACAATTTTGAGAAACATACTTTTAACGTTATCGATTTTTATAGTACATACGAGTATCTAAGTAAGAAAAAAAACAATTTCAATTTAGTACTATTTATTATAACTCAAACTGGCCGGAAAAAAGCTCATTAAAATATGTTTTTTATTATATCCTTTCTCTTTTCATCTCGTACATGGTTAATTTCAATCGGTGTACGTGATGATAAAGGGGAAGGATGTAGTGATTTACATAAATTATAATGAACTTTTTTTTTCGTGCTGTTTTGTTCTTCACTATATCCTACCTCTATTCATCTCGTACATGGTTAATTTCAATCGGTGTACGTGATGATATAGGGGTAGGATGTAGTGATTAATATAAATTTAATGAAGTATTTTATTGTATAAAAAATTATAATGAGCTTTTTTTTCGTGCCGTTTTGTTGTAATAATTATCAGTACTCAATCGAAATATATGTTCTTCTTACTTATTGTCCTTTATGTTTACTATAAAAATGTGTTAGAAACGCTTAAAATATGTTTCTCAGAAGTGTAGAAAATGTGCAACGTATTATTTTACTTATATTTGCTACTGAAAAAGAATAATTTTTGATTTGCAAGGCGTTGGTTTGCCCGATAGTGGTACTTACGGCCTATTCTACTACCTCTATTTCACTGTTAAGTAGCTGCAATTTGTTTTCTGATATGAACAATGTCAAAAAACATATAGGAGCCACTTAATGGTGAATTAGAGGGTGTATAGGTTGTAATGTCCACTAACGGGCAGCTAACGCCATGCAATGAAAAAAATTTTCTTAGTAGAATCATAATAAGTAAAGTTACGATGCTTATTTTCTACATTTCTGAGAAACATACTTTTAACGTTATCAATTTTTATAGTACATACGAGGAACTAAGTAAGGAAAAACACAATTTCAACTTAGTACTAATAATTTTAAACAAAATGGCCGGAAAAAAAAGCTCATTTTAATTTTTTTTTTTTTAATGTACACCGACTAACCTCCGACTACCCATACAGTCGCTGAGTAGTCGCTGACTATGGTCAAATGGCAGGTATTGTTGGTCAAAAGCACTTATTACCTCAGTATCCGTGAGACATAGCGACTAACTTGCGACTATGATAGCAGTCGCCAGTCAGTCGGTGAATTCAAAATTCAAAAACATTTAAGTGGGCGCATCTTTTCATGACCGACACTATACCGACTATGTTGACAGTCGCCAGTCAGTCGGAAATTCAAAATTGAAAATTTAAAATTCAAAATTCTGCACCTGTTCTATAAATAGCCGTTTACGAAAATTTATTTTACGTAAATCTATCTTACGTAAATCTATCTTACATTTTACTTCCTTACTTTCTCTTTACATTCTGCAAAAATATATTTTTTTCACTTACGAGCAATGGACTTACTACGAGCCCAAAGAAGTTGGATGTACGAACGAAGTTCTAATGGAGTTTTTAATATCAGATATTTAGAAGGGGTCGAAGAATTTATACAATTTGCAAAGAAAAAAGATCCAAATGAAATTAGATGTCCGTGTAAAAAGTGCGGTAATCGTAGATTATGGGGTGTAGATGTCGTAAGAGATCATCTGTTAAAGAAGGGGTTTGTTGAAAACTACTACGATTGGTACCTGCACAAATGTTCTGACGGTGCACCAATTTGTACCGAGTTACAGCAGAACACGGTTCAGAATCCGTATGCACAAATGGTGTACGATGCAGCAGCGAGTGTTTTTCCGGATACACATCATCATTTTCTACCGCATCGTGATGATGTCGTCGCTAATGTACCATACTCGCCCGTACATAACGATGAAGATCCGAACCCTACATCCAGACAGTTCTTTGAAATGCTAAGGGCAGCTAACTTACCACTGTACCCTGGCTGTGAAACGCATACTCAGATGTCGGTCATAGGAAGGATGTCTAGCCTGAAGACAGACTTTCGTATTCCAGAGAGACTTTATGATGAATTATGTCAATTCATTATTGAGTTGTTGCCGAAAGATAATCGGATGACAAAGAGTTTTTACGACACGAAGAAGCAAATTTCGACTCTTGGATTGCCGGTAGAGAAGATTGACTGTTGTGTTAATGGGTGTATGATTTATTGGGGCCCCACAGCTAGTATGACCCAATGTGGTGAGTGTGGTGTTTCTAGATGGAAATCAGATAATAACCCAAGAAAGCAGTTCCACTACTTTCCCATTGGTCCTAGGCTACAACGGTTGTATGCGTCTACGACCACTGCCAGCCACATGAGGTGGCATGCGGAGCATCGTACAGAAGATGGAGAGATGTGTCACCCCTCGGACAGTGAGGCCTGGTTGAATTTCAACGCGACACATCCGGATTTTGCACGGGAGACAAGAAATGTGAGAATGGGGTTGTGTACAGATGGTTTCAACCCATTTGGCAGCTCGGGTCAACAATATTCATGCTGGCCCGTAATACTAACTCCATACAATCTTCCGCCCTTCATGTGTATGAAAAAGCAGTACATGTTCTTAACGGTGATCGTCCCTGGCCCTAACAATCCAAAACATAAGATTGATTTGTACCTCCAGCCATTGATACATGAGTTACAGCTGTTGTGGGAAGATGGGATCCAGACGTACGACGTATCCAAGAGGCAGAACTTTATACTTCGTGCAGCTTTGATGTGGACAATCAACGACTTCCCAGCTTATTCGATGATGTCGGGGTGGAGTACATCTGGCTTGCACGCTTGTCCGTACTGCATGGATGACTCCAAAGCCTTTTATTTAAGGCACAGTAGAAAAGTCAGTTGGTTTGACTCACATAGGAGATTTTTAGATAGTACACACCGATTTCGTAGAAACCGGGTGCTTTTTAGCCGTGGAGTTGTTGAGAAGGCTGTAAAGCCCGAAATACGTACGGGAAATGAGCTTTTGGAGGAGTTGGATCGTTTTGGGTTTTTAAGGGTGTTTGAAGACGATGCAGCAGATTTCAACGCGGATTTAAGTAGACATTGTGTTGGATGGAAGAAGAGAAGTATCTTTTGGGATTTGTCGTACTGGAGCACAAATATGATCCGTCACAACCTTGACGTGATGCACATTGAGAAGAACTTCTTTGATAACATTTTCAACACAATAATGTGTGTGCCTGGAAAAACTAAGGATCATCTCAAGGCACGTCAAGATTTAGCCGAGCTCGGGATCCGATCGGAATTGCATCCAGTTGGTTCTACCATCCCAAAGGCTTCATACACACTAAACAGAGAGCAAATGGCTGTCATTCTGGAGTGGCTTAAAACTCTGAGATTTCCTGATGGGTATGTCTCTAATTTAGCCAGGAACATCGACATGGCTAAACATCAGGTATTCGGGATGAAGAGTCATGATTGTCATGTGTTCATGCAACGACTGATTCCTATTGCATTTCGGGAGTTGCTGCCAGAAAAAGTGTGGGAAGCTCTTACTGAAATTAGTCTGTACTTTAGAAGTCTTACTTCTCCGAGAATTTCTGCCGCAGATATGTGGAGGTTGGACGAGGAAATTGCAGTTGTGCTCTGTAAGTTAGAGACTATATTTCCTCCAACATTCTTTGACGTCATGGAACATCTGCCTGTTCATCTAGCTTACGAGGCGAGGATTGCTGGCCCGGTACAATATAGGTGGATGTATCCTTTTGAGAGGTAATTACTAATTACACGTCTAAAATATTAGTACTATTTACTTTTCTGATAACTTTTTACATGTCTTAATAATTATTCTTTGGTTTAAATTACAGGTATCTTCGACATTTAAAACTTAATGTCAAAACAAAGCACATGTTGAAGCCTCGATCTGCAACGCATATCTTAATGAAGAAGCATCATACTTTGTATCGCATTACTTTGGGCCAGATGTTCGATGCAGAGTTAGAGATCTACCTAGAAACGATGATGGATTCTTTAACACGTCAGACCGGGTGTTTTGTCCATATTTACACACCCAATCAAATTTTATGGTCGGGGTAAGGCTTTTATGATGGATGAAGCAGATCTCAAATTGCTCAGACTTATGTTCTGCGAAATTGTCCGGAGGTGAATCATTTTTATGATCAATTCGTACATTTAATCACAAAGTACGAGCCTAATCTAAACGCAGAGCAAGTTGACAATGTGGTCGAAGACCAGTTTGCACTATGGTTTAAACAGATTGTAAGTACACGTTAAACGTCTTTAATTTGATGTGAAAATTAGTATTACGTATTTACGTTGAATTATTGTTCTGTATGCAGTCCAGGGACGGGTTTCTAGACGGTGTGGATAATGCGGATATTCTAAAAGACCTGGCCGAGGGACCTTTGCAGAAGGCAACGTCGCTATGATGTTTGTTACGTGAATGGTTATTAGATTTCACACAATCTCTCATTCCGCAAAAAGAAATCTTCTGAGAACAGCGGGGTGTGCGTGAAATCTGATGATAACAGTCCGGATGAAGCAGACTTTTACGGAAAGTTAGAGGATATTGTTGACCTCGAGTATCGAGCACTTCCAAATAAAAAGGGTAGCTTTGTTCAAATGTCAATGGTTTGATCAGACTACCACCGGATATGGCCATGGTACGAGAGTCCATCCGCGTTACAGCTGGTCGACGTTCATATTGGTCGATTTTAAAGAAAAGTACGATCCGTTGTCCTAGCCTCTCAAGCTTCCCAAGTTTATTACTTACCTTATCCCCAGTTTAAGGCAAAACATGAAAGACTGGCGAGCTGTTTGCAAAGTCAGATCAAAGCAATTCGAGGATACTGCTTTCCAACTGGAAGAGAGATCAAC